>CAWUDS030005288.1:0-29051 GCA_963859935.3 Lathyrus sativus | reverse complement strand
AGCTTTAGCAGTCTGCACGGAAACGATCATAACTAAAGTTCTGGGAATCCGTTTGAGGCTTTCTAAAAATCGCCGGAAAGCTAAGAGAGAGACCTACGACTTTCGTGTTGGAGTCGAAGTCAGATTCGGAGCCAAAAATTCCAGAATTCCGTTTGAAGTTACTGCATTAGAATTTAATTTTAGTGTTGGGTCATGTATTGGGCCTGGGTTATGTTTTCGACCCAGTTGGGTTATGACCCGAATTTGCTTTCTTTTTAAAGGAAAAATACTCGTGTTACTGTTCACCTAATTACATTTTCACGAAAAATACATTCGGAGCTTTGAGAGAACCATGGAGAGCTAATTCGTTAGAGTCATTCTACTGTAACCGCGTTCCAACGCTTTGAGGTTTTTACTTTATCAATCTAATTCGTCTCTCTTTCAAGACTATTCTATGAATTGCTTTTGCTTAATCTGTTATTTTATAGAATTGTTTTGATTAAATTCGTATGATTGCATCCTTAGCTTTTATTCGTCGTTACGTCGCTTTGTCGTTAATTCTCGTTTATAATTCGTGTTTGCTTAATTAACGAAAACTTAATCCGTTTGCTTAATTTGGAATATAGGATTGGTAATCTAGTTTATGTCTTTTGCGCTTGTTAAATGACATAGGAATCGAATAGAGATCGAAATCGCTTAGGAAATTGGTAAGGTAGAAACCCGTGATAAGCCGGAACCGAAAACAGTAGATTGACTTATTTTGATAATCACTTATTTTAACCGCTTAATTGCATTTTCTTTATTTATCCGATCAGAAACCAAACCAACTCCCCCTCCATTTCGAATTTGGTAGATTAATCACATAAAAGAATCCTTGAGACGATATCCAAGTTGAATTGTCACTGTATTACGTTTTCATCAAAAACACTCATTCTGATCTGCGCGCGACAGCTGATCAATGAGCTAGGCCCTCCACGACGGAGAGATGGATTGGGCCAACCCCGTGTGATGAGCGGGACAGAGCAATATCTATAATATATATAATATATATTATATATATATATATATAATATTATATATATATATATATATATATATATATATATATATATATATATATATATATATATATATATATATATATATATATATATAAGAATCTTAATTGGTTGAGTAAGTAAATAAAATAATTAATTATATTTAATAATTAATTATTTAATTGAATATGTGCTTAAATATAAGTGGATGTCAAGATAATTCATTTCGAAATAATGAGAATTTTAAATGATTATCGTTCTATATATAGGCTATGATCTCAAATATATCATGCTATAAGAAAATTATCTCTTTTTCTCCCGTTCGAAGACTTTTCAAGACATTACCAGTACCGGTTGAGAAAAATCCACAAGCCAACCAGTGTCAAACACTTGTCTCTACACTTTTGTATTTTAGAATTATCGTTGTCATTGTCTAAAAATCTTTCTCATTATATTCGTCAAGGTATTCCTATAATCATTAATATCAAAATGTCATAGATCTTAAGGTTTGTGTCCATGGGGAGATGCTTAAGCGCTCCCAGCGTGATGAGTGATCAGTGCATATTTATGCACTTTCTCCTATATTTTTACTTAGGCATTTCTTTACTTTATCTTGATTATTTTTATGTTTTATTTTGTTTTTATATTTTATTTTATTTTTGGTTTAATTTGATTTCCGCACTTATTTTTCAGCTTTAGCAGTCTGCGACGAAACGATCATAACTGGAGTTCTGGGAATCCGTTTGAGGCGTTCTAAAAATCGCCGGAAAGCTAAGAGAGAGAGCTGCGACTTTCGTGTTGGAGTCGAAGTCAGATTCGGAGCCAAAATTTCCAGAATTCCGTTTGAAGTTACTGCATTAGAATTTAATTTTAGTGTTGGGTCATGTATTGGGCCTGGGTTTTGTTTTCGACCCAGTTGGGTTATGACCCGAATTTGCTTTCTTTTTAAAGGAAAAATACTCTTGTTACTGTTCACGTAGTTACATTTTCATGAAAAATACATTCGGAGCTTTGAGAGAACCATGGAGAAGCTAATTCCTTAGAGTCATTCAACTGTAATCGCGTTCCAACGCTTTGAGGTTTTTACTTTATCAATCTAACTCGTTTCTCTTTCAACACTATTCTATGAATTGCTTTTGCTTAATCTGTTAGTTTATAGAATTGTTTTGATTAAATTCGTACGATTGCATCCTTAGCTTTTATTCGCCGTTACGTCGCTTTGTCGTTAATTCGCGTTTATAATTCGTGTTTGCTTAATTCACGAAAACTTAATCCGTTTGCTTAATTTAGAATATAGGATGGTAATCTAGTTTATGTCTTTTGCGCTTGTTAAATGACATAGGAATCGAATAGAGATCGAAATCGCTTAGGAAATTGGTAAGGTAGAAACCCGTGATAAGCCGGAACCGAAAACAGTAGATTCACTTATTTTGATAATCACTTATTTTAACCGCTTAATTGCATTTTCTTTATTTATCCGATCAGAAACCAAACCAACTCCCCCTCCATTTCGAATTTGGTAGATTAATCACATAAAAGAATCCTTGAGACGATATTCGAGTTGATGTGGCTGTATTACGTTTTCATCAAAAACACTCGTTCTGATCCGCGCGCGACAGCTGATCAATGAGCTAGGCCCTCCACGACGGAGAGATGGATTGGGCCGACCCCGTGTGATGAGCGGGACAGAGCAATATCTATATCTATATATATATATATATATATATATATATATATATATATATATATATATATATATATATATATATAGTATATATATATATATATATATATATATATATATATATATATATATATATATATATATTATATATATATATATATATATATATATATATATATATATATATATATATATATATATATATATATATATATATATATATATATATATAAGAATCTTAATCGGTTGAGTAAGTAAATAAAATAATTAATTATATTTAATAATTAATTATTTAATTGAATATGTGCTTAAACATAAGTGGATGTCAAGATAATCCATTTCGAAATAATGAGAATTTTAAATGATTATCATTCTATATATAGGCTATGATCTCAAATATATCATGCTATAAGAAAATTATCTCTTTTTCTCCCCATTCGAAGAGTTTTCAAGACATTACGAGTACCGGTTGAGAAAAATCCACAAGCCAACCAGTGTCAAACACTTGTCTCTACACTTTTGTATTTAAGAATTATCGTTGTCATTGTCTAAAAATCTTTCTCATTATATTCGTCAAGGTATTCCTATAATCATTAATATCAAAATGTCATAGATCCTTAGGTTTGTGTCCATGGGGAGATGCTTAAGCGCTCCCGGCGTGATGAATGATCAGTGCATATTTATGCACTTTCTCCTATATTTTTACTTAGGCATTTCTTTACTTTATCTTGATTATTTTTATGTTTTATTTTGTTTTTATATTTTATTTTATTTTTGGTTTAATTTGATTTCCGCACTTATTTTTCAGCTTTAGCAGTCTGCACGGAAACGATCATAACTGGAGTTCTGGGAATCCGTTTGAGGCGTTCTAAAAATCGCCGAAAGCTAAGAGAGAGAGCTGCGACTTTCGTGTTGGAGTCGAAGTCAGATTCAGAGCCAAAAATTCCAGAATTTCGTTTGAAGTTACTGCATTAGAATTTAATTTTAGTGTTGGGTCATGTATTGGGCCTGGGTTTTGTTTTCGACCCAGTTGGGTTAT
Organism: Lathyrus sativus; assembly: GCA_963859935.3. Classification (NCBI taxonomy): domain Eukaryota; kingdom Viridiplantae; phylum Streptophyta; class Magnoliopsida; order Fabales; family Fabaceae; genus Lathyrus; species Lathyrus sativus. Next base: position 25,312 of record CAWUDS030005288.1, on the reverse strand, counting down.
GACCCGAATTTGCTTTCTTTTTAAAGGAAAAATACTCGTGTTACTGTTCACGGAGTTACATTTTCATGAAAAATACATTCGGAGCTTTGAGAGAACCATGGAGAGCTAATTCCTTAGAGTCATTCTGCTGTAATCGCGTTCCAACGCTTTGAGGTTTTTACTTTATCAATCTAACTCGTTTCTCTTTCAACACTATTCTATGAATTGCTTTTGCTTAATCTGTTAGTTTATAGAATTGTTTTGATTAAATTCGTACGATTGCATCCTTAGCTTTTATTCGCCGTTACGTCGCTTTGTCGTTAATTCGCGTTTATAATTCGTGTTTGCTTAATTCACGAAAACTTAATCCGTTTGCTTAATTTAGAATATAGGATTGGTAATCTAGTTTATGTCTTTTGCGCTTGTTAAATGACATAGGAATCGAATAGAGATCGAAATCGCTTAGGAAATTGGTAAGGTAGAAACCCGTGATAAGCCGGAACCGAAAACAGTAGATTCACTTATTTTGATAATCACTTATTTTAACCGCTTAATTGCATTTTCTTTATTTATCCGATCAGAAACCAAACCAACTCCCCCTCCATTTCGAATTTGGTAGATTAATCACATAAAAGAATCCTTGAGACGATATTCGAGTTGAATTGTGGCTGTATTACGTTTTCATCAAAAACACTCGTTCTGATCCGCGCGCGACAGCTGATCAATGAGCTAGGCCCTCCACGACGGAGAGATGGATTGGGCCGACCCCGTGTGATGAGCGGGACAGAGCAATATCTATATCTATATCTATATATATATCTATATATATATATATATATATATATATATATATATATATATATATATATATATATATATATATATATATATATATATAAGAATCTTAATCGGTTGAGTAAGTAAATAAAATAATTAATTATATTTAATAATTAATTATTTAATTGAATATGTGCTTAAACATAAGTGGATGTCAAGATAATCCATTTCGAAATAATGAGAATTTTAAATGATTATCATTCTATATATAGGCTATGATCTCAAATATATCATGCTATAAGAAAATTATCTCTTTTTCTCCCCATTCGAAGAGTTTTCAAGACATTACGAGTACCGGTTGAGAAAAATCCACAAGCCAACCAGTGTCAAACACTTGTCTCTACACTTTTGTATTTAAGAATTATCGTTGTCATTGTCTAAAAATCTTTCTCATTATATTCGTCAAGGTATTCCTATAATCATTAATATCAAAATGTCATAGATCCTTAGGTTTGTGTCCATGGGGAGACGCTTAAGCGCTCCCGGCGTGATGAATGATCAGTGCATATTTATGCACTTTCTCCTATATTTTTACTTAGGCATTTCTTTACTTTATCTTGATTATTTTTATGTTTTATTTTGTTTTTATATTTTATTTTATTTTTGGTTTAATTTGATTTCCGCACTTATTTTTCAGCTTTAGCAGTCTGCACGGAAACGATCATAACTGGAGTTCTGGGAATCCGTTTGAGGCGTTCTAAAAATCGCCGGAAAGCTAAGAGAGAGAGCTGCGACTTTCGTGTTGGAGTCGAAGTCAGATTCAGAGCCAAAAATTCCAGAATTCCGTTTGAAGTTACTGCATTAGAATTTAATTTTAGTGTTGGGTCATGTATTGGGCCTGGGTTTTGTTTTCGACCCAGTTGGGTTATGACCCGAATTTGCTTTCTTTTTAAAGGAAAAATACTCGTGTTACTGTTCACGTAGTTACATTTTCATGAAAAATACATTCGGAGCTTTGAGAGAACCATGGAGAGCTAATTCCTTAGAGTCATTCTGCTGTAATCGCGTTCCAACGCTTTGAGGTTTTTACTTTATCAATCTAACTCGTTTCTCTTTCAACACTATTCTATGAATTGCTTTTGCTTAATCTGTTAGTTTATAGAATTGTTTTGATTAAATTCGTACGATTGCATCCTTAGCTTTTATTCGCCGTTACGTCGCTTTGTCGTTAATTCGCGTTTATAATTCGTGTTTGCTTAATTCACGAAAACTTAATCCGTTTGCTTAATTTAGAATATAGGATTGGTAATCTAGTTTATGTCTTTTGCGCTTGTTAAATGACATAGGAATCGAATAGAGATCGAAATCGCTTAGGAAATTGGTAAGGTAGAAACCCGTGATAAGCCGGAACCGAAAACAGTAGATTCACTTATTTTGATAATCACTTATTTTAACCGCTTAATTGCATTTTCTTTATTTATCCGATCAGAAACCAAACCAACTCCCCCTCCATTTCGAATTTGGTAGATTAATCACATAAAAGAATCCTTGAGACGATATTCGAGTTGAATTGTGGCTGTATTACGTTTTCATCAAAAACACTCGTTCTGATCCGCGCGCGACAGCTGATCAATGAGCTAGGCCCTCCACGACGGAGAGATGGATTGGGCCGACCCCGTGTGATGAGCGGGACAGAGCAATATCTATATCTATATCTATATCTATATCTATATCTATATATAAATATATATATATATATATATATATATATATATATATATATATATATATATATATATATATATATATATATATATATATATATATATATATATATATATATATATATATAAGAATCTTAATCGGTTGAGTAAGTAAATAAAATAATTAATTATATTTAATAATTAATTATTTAATTGAATATGTGCTTAAACATAAGTGGATGTCAAGATAATCCATTTCGAAATAATGAGAATTTTAAATGATTATCATTCTATATATAGGCTATGATCTCAAATATATCATGCTATAAGAAAATTATCTCTTTTTCTCCCCATTCGAAGAGTTTTCAAGACATTACGAGTACCGGTTGAGAAAAATCCACAAGCCAACCAGTGTCAAACACTTGTCTCTACACTTTTGTATTTAAGAATTATCGTTGTCATTGTCTAAAAATCTTTCTCATTATATTCGTCAAGGTATTCCTATAATCATTAATATCAAAATGTCATAGATCCTTAGGTTTGTGTCCATGGGGAGATGCTTAAGCGCTCCCGGCGTGATGAATGATCAGTGCATATTTATGCACTTTCTCCTATATTTTTACTTAGGCATTTCTTTACTTTATCTTGATTATTTTTATGTTTTATTTTGTTTTTATATTTTATTTTATTTTTGGTTTAATTTGATTTCCGCACTTATTTTTCAGCTTTAGCAGTCTGCACGGAAACGATCATAACTGGAGTTCTGGGAATCCGTTTGAGGCGTTCTAAAAATCGCCGGAAAGCTAAGAGAGAGAGCTGCGACTTTCGTGTTGGAGTCGAAGTCAGATTCAGAGCCAAAAATTCCAGAATTCCGTTTGAAGTTACTGCATTAGAATTTAATTTTAGTGTTGGGTCATGTATTGGGCCTGGGTTTTGTTTTCGACCCAGTTGGGTTATGACCCGAATTTGCTTTCTTTTTAAAGGAAAAATACTCGTGTTACTGTTCACGTAGTTACATTTTCATGAAAAATACATTCGGAGCTTTGAGAGAACCATGGAGAGCTAATTCCTTAGAGTCATTCTGCTGTAATCGCGTTCCAACGCTTTGAGGTTTTTACTTTATCAATCTAACTCGTTTCTCTTTCAACACTATTCTATGAATTGCTTTTGCTTAATCTGTTAGTTTATAGAATTGTTTTGATTAAATTCGTACGATTGCATCCTTAGCTTTTATTCGCCGTTACGTCGCTTTGTCGTTAATTCGCGTTTATAATTCGTGTTTGCTTAATTCACGAAAACTTAATCCGTTTGCTTAATTTAGAATATAGGATTGGTAATCTAGTTTATGTCTTTTGCGCTTGTTAAATGACATAGGAATCGAATAGAGATCGAAATCGCTTAGGAAATTGGTAAGGTAGAAACCCGTGATAAGCCGGAACCGAAAACAGTAGATTCACTTATTTTGATAATCACTTATTTTAACCGCTTAATTGCATTTTCTTTATTTATCCGATCAGAAACCAAACCAACTCCCCCTCCATTTTGAATTTGGTAGATTAATCACATAAAAGAATCCTTGAGACGATATTCGAGTTGAATTGTGGCTGTATTACGTTTTCATCAAAAACACTCGTTCTGATCCGCGCGCGACAGCTGATCAATGAGCTAGGCCCTCCACGACGGAGAGATGGATTGGGCCGACCCCGTGTGATGAGCGGGACAGAGCAATATCTATATCTATATATATATATATATATATATATATATATATATATATATATATATATATATATATATATATATATATATATATATATATATATATATATATATATATATATATATATATATATATATATATATATATATATATATATATATATATATATATATATATATATATATATATATATATATATATATAAGAATCTTAATCGGTTGAGTAAGTAAATAAAATAATTAATTATATTTAATAATTAATTATTTAATTGAATATGTGCTTAAATATAAGTGGATGTCAAGATAATCCATTTCGAAATAATGAGAATTTTAAATGATTATCATTCTATATATAGGCTATGATCTCAAATATATCATGCTATAAGAAAATTATCTCTTTTTCTCCCCATTCGAAGAGTTTTCAAGACATTACGAGTACCGGTTGAGAAAAATCCACAAGCCAACCAGTGTCAAACACTTGTCTCTACACTTTTGTATTTAAGAATTATCGTTGTCATTGTCTAAAAATCTTTCTCATTATATTCGTCAAGGTATTCCTATAATCATTAATATCAAAATGTCATAGATCCTTAGGTTTGTGTCCATGGGGAGACGCTTAAGCGCTCCCGGCGTGATGAATGATCAGTGCATATTTATGCACTTTCTCCTATATTTTTACTTAGGCATTTCTTTACTTTATCTTGATTATTTTTATGTTTTATTTTGTTTTTATATTTTATTTTATTTTTGGTTTAATTTGATTTCCGCACTTATTTTTCAGCTTTAGCAGTCTGCACGGAAATGATCATAACTGGAGTTCTGGGAATCCGTTTGAGGCGTTCTAAAAATCGCCGGAAAGCTAAGAGAGAGAGCTGCGACTTTCGTGTTGGAGTCGAAGTCAGATTCAGAGCCAAAAATTCCAGAATTCCGTTTGAAGTTACTGCATTAGAATTTAATTTTAGTGTTAGGTCATGTATTGGGCCTGGGTTTTGTTTTCGACCCAGTTGGGTTATGACCCGAATTTGCTTTCTTTTTAAAGGAAAAATACTCGTGTTACTGTTCACGTAGTTACATTTTCATGAAAAATACATTCGGAGCTTTGAGAGAACCATGGAGAGCTAATTCCTTAGAGTCATTCTGCTGTAATCGCGTTCCAACGCTTTGAGGTTTTTACTTTATCAATCTAACTCGTTTCTCTTTCAACACTATTCTATGAATTGCTTTTGCTTAATCTGTTAGTTTATAGAATTGTTTTGATTAAATTCGTACGATTGCATCCTTAGCTTTTATTCGCCGTTACGTCGCTTTGTCGTTAATTCACGTTTATAATTCGTGTTTGCTTAATTCACGAAAACTTAATCCGTTTGCTTAATTTAGAATATAGGATTGGTAATCTAGTTTATGTCTTTTGTGCTTGTTAAATGACATAGGAATCGAATAGAGATCGAAATCGCTTAGGAAATTGGTAAGGTAGAAACCCGTGATAAGCCGGAACCGAAAACAGTAGATTCACTTATTTTGATAATCACTACCGCTTAATTGCATTTTCTTTATTTATCCGATCAGAAACCAAACCAACTCCCCCTCCATTTCGAATTTGGTAGATTAATCACATAAAAGAATCCTTGAGACGATATTCGAGTTGAATTGTGGCTGTATTACGTTTTCATCAAAAACACTCGTTCTAATCCGCGCGCGAGAGCAGATCAATGAGCTAGGCCCTCCACGACGGAGAGATGGATTGGGCCGACCCCGTGTGATGAGCGGGACAGAGCAATATCTATATCTATATATATATATATATATATATATATATAATATATATATATATATATATATATATATATATATATATATATATATATATATATATATATATATATATATATATATATATATATATATATATATATATATATATATATATATAAGAATCTTAATCGGTTGAGTAAGTAAATAAAATAATTAATTATATTTAATAATTAATTATTTAATTGAATATGTGCTTAAATATAAGTGGATGTCAAGATAATCCATTTCGAAATAATGAGAATTTTAAATGATTATCATTCTATATATAGGCTATGATCTCAAATATATCATGCTATAAGAAAATTATCTCTTTTTCTCCCCATTCGAAGAGTTTTCAAGACATTACGAGTACCGGTTGAGAAAAATCCACAAGCCAACCAGTGTCAAACACTTGTCTCTACACTTTTGTATTTAAGAATTATCGTTGTCATTGTCTAAAAATCTTTCTCATTATATTCGTCAAGGTATTCCTATAATCATTAATATCACAATGTCATAGATCCTAAGGTTTGTGTCCATGGGGAGACGCTTAAGCGCTCCCGGCGTGATGAATGATCAATGCATATTTATGCACTTTCTCCTATATTTTTACTTAGACATTTCTTTACTTTATCTTGATTATTTTTATGTTTTATTTTGTTTTTATATTTTATTTTATTTTTGGTTTAATTTGATTTCCGCACTTATTTTTCAGCTTTAGCAGTCTGCACGGAAACGATCATAACTGGAGTTCCGGGAATCCGTTTGAGGCGTTCTAAAAATCGCCGGAAAGCTAAGAGAGAGAGCTACGACTTTCGTGTTGGAGTGGAAGTCAGATTCGCAGCCAAAAATTCCAGAATTCCGTTTGAAGTTACTGCATTAGAATTTAATTTTAGTGTTGGGTCATGTATTGGGCCTGGGTTATGTTTTCGACCCAGTTGGGTTATGACCCGAATTTGCTTTCTTTTTAAAGGAAAAATACTCGTGTTACTGTTCACCTAATTACATTTTCACGAAAAATACATTCGGAGCTTTGAGAGAACCATGGAGAGCTAATTCCTTAGAGTCATTCTGCTGTAATCGCGTTCCAACGCTTTGAGGTTTTTACTTTATCAATCTAATTCGTTTCTCTTTCAACACTATTCTATGAATTGTTTTTGCTTAATCTGTTATTTTATAGAATTGTTTTGATTAAATTCGTATGATTGCATCCTTAGCTTTTATTCGCCGTTACGTCGCTTTGTCGTTAATTCGCGTTTATATTTTCGTGTTTGTTTAATTCACGAAAACTTAATCCGTTTGCTTAATTTGGAATATAGGATTGGTAATCTAGTTTATGTCTTTTGCGCTTGTTAATTGACATAGGAATCGAATAGAGATCGAAATCGCTTAGGAAATTGGTAAGGTAGAAACCCGTGATAAGCCGGAATCGAAAACAGTAGATTGACTTATTTTGATAATCACTTATTTTAACCGCTTAATTGCATTTTCTTTATTTATCTGAACAGAAACCAAACCAACTCCCCCTCCATTTCGAATTTGGTAGATTAATCACATAAAAGAATCCTTGAGACGATATCTGAGTTGAATTGTCGTTGTATTACGTTTTCATCAAAAACACTCGTTCTGATCCGCGCGCGACAGCTTATCAATTAGCTAGGCCCTCCACGACGGAGAGATGGATTGGGCCGACCCCGTGTGATGAGCGGGACAGAGCAATATATATATATATATATATATATATATATATATATATATATATATATATATATATATATATATATATATATATATATATATATATATATATATATATATATATATATATATATATATATATATATATATATATATATATATATATATATATATATATATATATATATATATATATATATATATATATATATATATATATATATATATATATATATATATATATATATATATATATATATATATATATATATATATATATATATATATATATATATATATATATATATATATATATATATATATATATATATATATATATATATATATATATATATATATATATATATATATATATATATATATATATATATATATATATATATATATATTGATGACGAGAAAACGCATCGATTATATCGCTAGATTTCATTGACATTTTATCGCGCATTCACCATTTTAACGCTCGATTTTTCGATTTTTTCTTACTATTTTGCAGGTACATCGTTATGTGAGGCCGAATCATGAATTAAGAAGAAAGGAATGAAAGAAACCACAAGAAATGAAGCAAGGCAGAAGCGTGCAAAAAGTCTGCATAATTTGTAACAGCCACGGTCGTTACAAGGGTGTCACGACCGTGACACCCCAATTTGGGCCATCACGACCGTGAGGAAGTAGTCACGACCGTGACACTTAAAATCCTCAAATAACGAACGTGACGACCTTGTCACGCCCGTGACAAGGATAAAACTTAGTTTTGACTCAGACTACGTCAAGCCACCACTGAAGACCACTTCTCCTAGTAATTCTCCTCAAGGCAGCACGTGAAGACGACTTCTCCCATTTTCTGCTGCCACTTTCCAACATTTTCTCAACCACTTCAGCAAAGCCCAAGAAGAAAAAGACCAAGACACCAGGCCATCAAAGGCTCTTTAAATAGTACCAGCAGAGGTGAGCTGGGGGACAGACTTCATTATCCAAATTTCCTGCGGAAGCTCTGCCAAATTACCTTACGAACCAGAATTTTTTATTCCAGCATTATTTTACTTTCTGTCTTGTTTTATTTGTATCCAAACCAACCGTGTAACAATTTCCAACATTAGGGAATTGTTATACTTTTATTTGTTTCCAACCTTCAGCATTCGTTTTAATTTTTATTTCCGCCTACTCCAAGCCTTCCGGCCTGTGGAAGAAGGAGTCTACTCAAATATTTGTTAATCAGGTTTTTCAATTTATTGCACTTTAATTTAATTATAATGTCTATTTATTTCTCTGCCATGAGTAAGTTATTATTTAATTCTGTGTCTGATTCAACCTCGATGAGTAGCTAAATACCTTAGGGTGGTATGTAGTTATAACAAACTTAACCGGTAAAATATAACCATAGGCTAAAATAATTAATCACTTAACATTCTGGCTGATACTTTTTAATTGAAATAGACCTTTTCGTTACGAGAGTAAGAAAAGGGTATTAGGTTGGGTCAAGACCACGAGAGTGTGAGATTTAACCAGATAGCTAAAGTTAGGCATTTAAATTAAACACAGCGAGAGCGCTTTAAGATAAATTAGAATTATTTAGTCTCCAAAAATTACCTCTAAACACTTATGGGCTAGCGAGAGCAGGCATAGGGCTTTAGGGATAAGATCTGATACAAGACCACGAGAGTGTGAGTTGAGGGTATTTAAACTAGTAATCTCTACCGAATAGATTAAGTGAACATCTTTATAAGCCTAGGTTAGATTGACCCACCTAAGTTAGTATAATTACATACCGACCGCCTTAGTATTATTTTATTACAAACTTAATTTTAATCCCGCCTTTAATAGTCTTAAAAACCAACAACAATCGTGACAACCATTCGCCTTAGCTAAACTAGAAGTTCATCTAGCACTAAGTAACAATAGAATCCCTGTGGATCGATAATCTTAAATATTACTTCGATAGGCTGTGCACTTGCAGTAAGATACCGCTAGACGCATAAGTAGACACGTCTTTAGCCCATCAAGTTTTTGGCGCCGTTGCCGGGGATCCCTTAATTTAGTTACTAGTGCATTTAGGTAGCATTGTCTAGACTAAGGTATCAACTATTTAATTTAATCTAATCTCCGAGTGTATGCCAAGTACTCGCTCTAAAAGCGAAGACTTGCAACCTCTAATCCCTGAATCGGAACGCTTCTTACACGTAAGAAGACGTATATTCGATTTCGAAAATAATTCCAATATTCCAAATCTTCAATTAGATCCGCCTAAACCAGTCGTAAAACCAGACGCAGGGATGGCTGAAGAACAAACTCATCCACTCAAGTATTACGCTAATCCTTCGCAAGGCGAACCGCATTCAAGCATTGCAGCACCGGCTATCAACCAAAATGATTTCGAACTAAAACCTTCGTTGATATAAGCCGTGCAACAAAATCAATTCGCCGGAAATCCTACCGAGGATCCGAACCTCCATCTTTCGATCTTTGTGCAATATGCAGATACAGTAAAAGCCAATGGAGTTACCCAAGAAGCTATTAGACTATGTTTATTTCCTTTTTCGCTTCGAGACAGAGCAAGAGCTTGGCTTCAATCTCTGCCTTCGAACTCAGTAACTACGTGGGCAGAACTTAAGAAAGTTTTCTTGAATAGGTATTTTCCACCTAGCAAGACAGCTATGCTGAGAGCTCAGATCAACGGGTTTAAGCAAAGAGAAAGTGAATCATTATTCGAAGCTTGGGAACGCTATAAGGATCTACTTAGACTTTGTCCACATCATGGATTAATAGACTGGATGGTCATCCATACCTTCTATAATGGACTCTTGTACAACACAAGAATGACAATTGACGCTGCCGCGGGTGGTGCATTGATGGACAAAGAATATAGAGATGCATATGCACTTATCGAAAGTATGGCTCAAAATCATTACCTTTGGGGAAGCGAGAGAGTCGCAACTGAGAAACCAACAAAAGGAGGTATGTACGAAGTAAGTAGTATGGACCAAGTCAATGCGAAGTTTGACCAACTAAGCCAAAAGATCGACAACTTGGCCATAACACCTGCAGCCACCGTGGCTGCAGTAACACCTAACTGTGCGTTATGTGGAGTCCCAGGACACGAAGTTTCTGATTGTCAACTATTGACAGGAACTCCCACTGATCAAGTGAATTATGCTCAAGGAAACCCTTACTCAAACACATACAACCCAGGTTGGAAGAATCATCCGAACCTCTCCTATAAGAATAACAATGCTTATTACGCACCAGGTCAAGCACCAGCTACATCACCAGGATATCAAAAGACTGCTCCTAATATCCCTAGAAAATCGAACCTTGAATTGATGATGGAGAGCTTTATAGCTAGCCAATCTCAGACAAACAAGGACTTCTTAAACCAAAACATTCACACTAGTGAGTAGATTAAACAATTAGTGAGCAAAGTAGATGCATTAGCTACACATAACAAAATGCTTGAAACTCAGATTTCACAAGTAGCTCAACAACAAGCACCTACTGCTGCACCAGCTGGAGTATTCCCTGGACAACCTCAACCTAACCCGAAAGGACATGCTAACGCTGTAATATTAAGAAGTGGCAAGGAACTTGACGGACCTACCGATCCAAGACTTGACAATCCAGCCATGTACCAAAAACCGGATAAACCGACTGAAGTGGTGAATGATCCAGAAGAAAAGGAAGATGAAAGTCGAGAGGTAGTGGAGAAAGAACAACCTTATGTGCCTCCACCACCCTATAAACCACAAATTCCGTACCCTCAAAGATTAATAAGTTCCAAGACGACGGGTCAATTTAAGAAATTTGTCGAACTTCTAAAACAGTTGAATATTACTATTCCGTTTACAGAAGCAATTACCCAAATACCCTCGTATGCCAAGTTTCTAAAAGAAATTTTATCCAATAAGAAGAAGATAGAGGATAACGGAACAGTTACACTTACTGCCGAGTGTAGCGCCATAATTCAGAATAACATGCCTCCTAAGCTAAAAGATCCAGGAAGTTTCTCTATACCCTGTGTAATAGGAGAATTCGTCATTGACAAAGCTCTATGCGATTTAGGAGCCAGTATCAGTGTTATGCCCTTAACAATTTGCAAAAGGCTAGACATGGGAGACCTAAGACCAACTAAAATGTCTGTTCAACTAGCTGATCGCTCTGTTAAATATCCTGTAGGCATACTAGAAAACGTCCCAGTACGAATAGGACAATTCTACATCCCTACTGATTTTATAATCATGGACATCTCTGAAGACTCCACTACACCTATCATACTAGGAAGACCATTCTTAGCTACCGCCGGAGCCATAATAGACGTAAAAAGAGGAAAGCTAACCTTTGAAGTAGGTGAAGAGAAAGTTGAATTTGTTTTAACACAATTCTTACAATCACCAGCTATAGAGGATACATGCTATCTAATGGACGTAATTGACGAATGTGTAAGAGAAATGGAACTGGAGGAGACCACTTATTCCGAAATAATGAAAATTCAAATCCCTCCAATTCTCGAAGATGATAATTGGCGAAAACCGTATCAGGATGATAGTCTAAGCGAAAGCTTAGCACTTACACCGGATCCCATGCCAAGTAAAGATAAACCTCCATTAGGATTAAAAACTTTACCTAATAACCTAAGGTACGAATTCTTAGACGTTGAATGTAAAAGACCAGTTATAGTAAATTCCAGTTTAGGAACTATAGAAACAAAGAAACTTTTAGATGTCTTGAAGAAATATCCAACTGCATTAGGATATAACATATCTGATCTCAAAGGAATATGTCCTTCAGTTTGCATGCATCGCATTCTGCTTGAAGAAGATTGCAGAACCTCCAGAGAATCACAAAGAAGAATTAACCCAACCCTTAGCACTGTAGTAAAGGAAGAAGTCAAGAAATTATTAGATGCCGGGATAATATACCCAATCTCTGATAGTGAATGGGTTAGTCCAATACATGTAGTGCCAAAGAAAGGAGGTATAACTGTTGTGAAAAACGCTCAAGGAGAATCGATATCGCAAAGAGTAGTGACGGGATATAGAGTGTGCATAGATTATCGTAAGCTAAACAAAGCCACTCGAAAAGATCATTTCCCACTACCTTTTATAGATCAAATGTTAGAACGATTAGCCAAGCATTCTTACTTCTGCTATCTTGATGGTTACTCAGGATTTTTCCAAATCCCTATCCATCCTGACGACCAAGAGAAGACTACATTCACATGTCCTTATGGAACATTTGCTTACAGGCGAATGCCCTTTGGATTATGCAACGCTCCTGCAACCATTCAAAGATGTATGATGTCAATCTTCGCAGATTTTATAGACAACATCATGGAAGTGTTCATGGACGACTTCTCTGTATGCGGGCAAAGTTTTGAAGGATGCTTATCGAACTTAGAAATGGTGCTAGAAAGATGTGTAAAAGTAAATCTCGTGCTTAACTGGGAGAAATGTCATTTCATGGTTAACGAAGGAATAGTATTAGGTCATGTAATATCAGACAAGGGAATTGAAGTAGATAAGGCTAAGATTGAAGTAATAAAAGATCTTCAACCCCCTAAAACCGTTCGAGAAATACGAAGCTTCTTAGGACACGCCGGTTTTTACCGACGATTCATCAAAGATTTCTCGAAAATCACTAAACCTCTTACTGGTTTATTAATGAAAGACGCTGAGTTCATATTCAATGAAGATTGTCTTAAAGCATTCGAAACTCTAAAAACAGCCCTCATCACCGCACCAATCATGCAACCCCCTGACTGGAGATTACCCTTTGAAATCATGTGCGATGCGAGTGACTATGCTGTAGGTGCAGTTCTGGGTCAGAGAAAGGAAAAGAAACTCCATGCGATTTACTATGCCAGTAGAACCTTGGATTCTGCCCAGATGAACTACGCTACTACAGAAAAAGAATTGCTAGCAGTTGTCTTTGCGCTTGACAAATTCCGCTCTTACCTAGTTGGAGCGAAAATAATCATTTACACAGACCATGCTGCTATCCGATATCTATTAACTAAGAAAGATGCCAAACCAAGACTCTTAAGATGGATTTTACTCTTACAGGAGTTTGATCTAGAAATAAAAGATAAAAAAGGTACTGAAAACGTCGTAGCGGACCATTTATCTAGAATAGATGGTATTAAACCCGAACAAGTGCCGATTAACGATGATTTTCCGTATGAACAGCTGATAGCACAAATAGGAAGCGACCTAGCGCAGTTAGATATAAATGAACCAGAACCCGTGGAAACAATACAGACAACTGTAGGACTGCCATGGTACGCTGACATTGTCAACTACCTAGCCGCCGGAGCTCTTCCACCAGATCTAACCTATCAGCAGAAAAAGAAATTCTTTCATAACCTGAAACATTACTATTGGGATGAACCATTATTTTTCAAAAGAGGACCAGATGGAATCTTTCGCCGATGTATTCCCGAAGAAGAAATAGAAGACGTCATTGCTCAATGCCATTCATCTCCTTATGGTGGACATGCAAGCACTTCCAAGACTTGTGCAAAAATCTTGCAAGCCGGCTTATACTGGCCTAATCTATGGAAGGATGTCCACATCGCTGTTATAAGTTGCGATCGGTGTCAACGCACCGGCAATATTTCAAGAAGAGATGAAATGCCCCAAAAGGGAATTTTAGAAGTAGAAATCTTCGACGTTTGGGGAATAGATTTCATGGGACCATTCCCATCATCTTTCGGTAATAATTACATACTCGTAGCTGTTGACTATGTCTCGAAATGGATCGAAGCCATAGCTTCTCCTACAAACGATACACGAGTAGTAATAAAGCTTTTCAAAAATATAATCTTTCCCAGATTTGGTGTGCCTCGACTCGTCATAAGTGACGGTGGCTCGCACTTCATTTCGAAAATCTTTGACAAATTACTATCTAAGTATGGAGTAAGACACCGGGTGGCTACACCATATCACCCACAAACAAGTGGACAGGTCGAAGTATCAAACAGAGAGATTAAACAAATCTTAGAAAAGACTGTCGCCATATCTCGGAAAGATTGGTCATCTAAACTTAATGAAGCTCTATGGGCTTATAGGACCGCTTACAAGACACCCATAGGTACTACACCTTTCAAACTAGTTTATGGAAAATCTTGTCACCTCCCAGTAGAACTGGAACACAAAGCTTATTGGGTGATCAGAACTCTCAATATGAACTATAATGCTGCGGGAGAAAAGCGAATCCTAGACATTAACGAATTAGAAGAATTAAGGTTAGATGCATATGAAAATGCTAAGATATATAAAGAAAGAACTAAGCGATGGCATGATAAACGCCTATCCAGGAAAGAATTCAGTGTGGGAGACGTCGTACTCCTCTTTAATTCAAGACTTAGGCTCTTCCCTGGAAAATTAAAGTCTAGATGGTCAGGACCCTTTGATATAACTAAAGTATTCCCAAGTGGAGCAATAGAAATTAAGGGTAAGGATAGTGAACCATTCATAGTAAACGGACAACGTCTAAAACACTATCATAAAGTTGAAAATAGAGATTATGCGAATAATCTAAAGCTTTTAGAATTGTCCACTAATTCCCCTGATTAATCTAAACCAAAGTATTACGTCAGGCTTTTGACAATAAAAACAGCGCTTAGTGGGAGGCAACCCATTTACCTATTTACGTATTTTAACTATTCTTTTCTTTTTGAGCATTGTTAATTATCGCTATTACTATTTGTTTAAATTGTTTTGTCAGTTTTATTTTACATTACAGCATTTCATTTTCTTATTTTTATCTTAAATCACTTTTTACAGATTTTCTAAAGTCTTTTCCACTGATTTGTTTCCCCCGTATTTTCACTGACCATGGCTAACCAACCCATTAACTATATGGAAACCAAATTTAGAGGTAGGAACCAAAGAATGAAGTTCGAAGAGTTATCACAGAGGCAAATGGATTTGACCCTGTACCCACATGATAGGACTATGGAAACCTTAGGTATACATGATAGTGTCATGTACTTGTTCAACCGACTCGGATGGGAGAATGCAATGATCCAACGTAAGTTTGCGACTTACCGCGAGCTCACCCTTGAGTTCCTTAGTTCCCTACTTTACCTACCTGAGCGCGGTTTTGGGTCTAGGAAAGGATTTATTAGTTTCCGCCTATTTGGAATAGAATACGACTTTAACCATAAAGAACTAGCTGACCTGTTAGGATTCCCTAGTGGACCTTTTGCTTTTACTACCACACAGGTAGAATTGATGGATGTGGAGCTAGATTTCTTTTGGGGAACTCTGACCGGAAACTACCACCCTGAACCAAATGACATGAACAATGATGAGATCCATAACCCTGCTCTCCGTTACTTCCACAAATTCCTCGCCCATACCTTCTTTGGAAAAGAAGAAAACATTACCGGAGTCTCTAAAGATGAATTATTTATTATGTCATGTTTCACTACTGGACAGTCTGTTAATGGTGTACCTTTCATGATGCAAACCTTCACCCGCATCCAAGAAGAACCTGAATTACCTATAGTGGTAGGAGGTCTTGTAACCATGATTGCTGATGCCTTAGGACTTAGGTACCAACTGGACAGGTGCACCCGTCTGGGAACCATCCGCCTAATGAATCTTAAATTCTGCTTCAATAGACATATCATAAGGAATTTAGGACGCCCACCTTTTGAGTACCTGATCCGGAACGAGGTAGTCACCCTGTTCACATTGCCCAATCATGCTAAAGTAAGTGTTCATAATAAGGATAACTGGCTTTATGAGTTAAACCCACCTGATTATCCAGCCACTCCTGAAACACCTCAGTCTCACAGGATAACAGATGATATAATGACCGCTGTTGAAACTGACCCTGAGACACCTCCTGGATACCATGACACTGACCCAACTGACAAAGTTCATGAAACCCCTGGAGCGAATTACGGAGAGTACGCTAACAACTTACAGAACATCATGCACACTCTCAATGCCTACCAAACTGACATTAATCTATTCAAAGAAGACATTAAGAGTATGCGATTGGACATCATAGGATTGACTGACATGGCCTGCGAACAATTCTATCATTTGGACTCCGCCATCGAAGACCTGAAGAAACGCCTTTGAAACGGCTATCAGTGATTTAGTTTATTATTTTTTCTCATTATTTTCGTTTCCAGTTAAATTTATCTTTCGCAACAATTTCATAACATAATTTCCGTTTATGTAATTTCAATTTTTCTTTATGCCATGCACTTTTTATTTCAATTATTTCTTCATTTTTAACAGCTTATATACTTTTTCTACTTTTTCTATATACTGTATGACCATATACTGTATGACTACATTATTTTATGTATACAATCTTAGGTTCGTATCCTACTGTGTTGCAAATGATATATAATACGGTGTGTGTTTAATATAAGTGTTACTAAATAAAATAAATTATTATCAATTTATAAATAACGTGAGAAAATATTCTTTTCTGGGAATTATTCAGCACAACATGCCCTCACGGTCGTCACGCTTAACTTACGATCGTGACGTGCTCATTTAGCGTGTCACGACCGTCACACCCCTGTCACGACCGTGACGACCTCTATTACAGGAATCGTGAGAAACAGAACTGTTTCTCATCGTGTCCCCTCTTCTTCTCCATCCATAACCTATCCAAAACACTACCCACTCATTCCAAAACCGCCGTAACCTCTCCACTACCCCCATTAATCCTCCATTATCATCCACCATTTTATTTAAACTCTCCCGTATTTAACCCGAACCTCAATCTCCCTCATTCTACCATTTTTCTCACAAAACCTCACAAAATCCTTCCTCCCTCACTCTTCACTCTTGCATGTTATGGATTCTATCATTTTTAGAGAAGGTGAAGCTGGAGTAACCCAGAGAGACCGTTTCATCCGCTTCCAGAACCGCGGTCTGCAACCCACCCGCTACATTGCCACTGACTGTCTGCGAGAACTTGGAATGTTGTCCAGCGTTCAAAGCCTACTGCAAAAGGTCGGTCTGTGGGACCTCTGTCGTCAGCCTCAGCCGACTTTCGAACTTCTGACGCTGGAGTTCCTCAGCTCTTACAGTTACATCACCTCTCCCGGTTCTCAGAGTCAGCTTACCGGCATCGTAACATTCAGATTGCACGGCCGGGAGTTCAACCTCACGCAAACCAGGATCGCCGAGCTGTTAGGTTTCGATCACGGCACCGAAGCCCACCGTCGCGTGCCCGACAATTTCAGTGAACAAGCATTCACTCTATGGCACGACCTTACCAACACCCGTGCGACCACCTTCCAGAGCCTCAACGCCACACACATCCACAACCCGGCCATCCGCTACTTTCACCGGGTCATCTGCAACACAATCTTTGCCAGAGAAAGCAACCACAAGCTCAACTCCAAGGAGCTTCTGTTCTTATACTGTGCTCTCCATGACGAGCCAATCAACGCTGCCCCCTTTATGCTTTACCACATCCAGGCCATTGCGCACCGAGGCTCCTCCCCGTTCTTCATAGGCGGCATTGTCACCACCCTCGCCATTCAGTTGGGGCTTGGTGACGCGCTCGCTAATCAGCCTCACCTCGCCGCCGAATTCCTGACCATGAACTACTGCCGGTCCGCCCACCTGATCGCGCAACGAGAGGATGGCAGGTACAACCCTGTTGTCAATGGCACCGTTTTCCACCACATCACTCTGCCGTCCCGCACCCGCATCGACCCATCCAACCGAGCCAACTGGCTCTTTGTTTTACCAGCTGCGGCCGACCACATCCCGGTTCATGATGATCAGGCAGACGCCCCAGTGGACGAGATGCAGGACGCTATGGATGCAGCTGAGCCTGTCCAGGATATCCCCGAGACATCTACCAGGCAGCCCCCTGCTCCCGCAGTCACACTTGAGGAGGTCCTACTTGCGATTCATCAGCAGAACCTGATGAACGCCGCACTGGAGCGACGGCAGAAGGCGCAGTATGATGCTTTACTCGGCACCATTGCTGCCAACCAGGAGGCCACTAATGAGCGATTTGGAGAACTTTTCGGCGAGCTCGAGGCGCTCCGCATCAGCATTACTGCTACCTCTGGCACCGGCTCTGATCCCGACGCGACTCCCTCCAGACGCCGCTCTCGCACCAGAGGCCGAGCCCGCGGTCCTCAGCAGCAGTAGTTTACTTTTATGTTGTTTTTCATTTTTAGTCTTGTACTGTATTTGTACCGCATTTATATCACAACATTGGGGACAATGTCTGATATAGTGTGGGAGAGGTACTTTTCATTTCAGTGTACTTTCAATTCCGTTGTATTCCTTTTAGCAAATCAATGAAATGAGCAAATCTGTGCGCTATTTTCTTTAATTTCGAGCTTTCCCCCGATTATTAAGCCATACCAGAAAAATCTCTAATTACTCGCATTACCCGACTTACCACCGAATGGCTCGTAACTACGAAGCCGGGAACGATTAAACAAGACCAATACAATCTTGACATCTTCGACCCCCTGCTTAAGAAATTCCATCCCGATCACCATTGCGAGTGCACCTTTAGTTTCAGTTCAAAAGTAACCCCCAGTAGTTTATACCAGCAGTCAGCACCGTCTGAACACAAACCACGTGGGGAGCCGATGAATATAAGCGTTTGATGCCTAATCAATAATGATCCTTCGTATCTCAATGCAAAATGAAAAGAAATTGCACCAAAGTACACGGTCGCAGATAAGAAACGAGAAATATGAGAAGGAATCCGTTTCGAGTTGGTTCAGAGGTACTGGTTCTGAACTCGGTAGGGCGTGCTACGGCTCGATCCCCCACAACCTCCGAATCGGATAAAACATGAAGGGTTACCACACTCGTGTACCAGACCCCGTGCTAAAAAAGGATCAAAATCGCTAACCGGCTACTCCACTACGTGCGTGCGAAGGCAAAGGGCTTAATGTGACTGCGCTAGAACGAAGCCGGGAGAAATAAGATCGAAAACTCTAGGTGAAATCGTAATGTGATCGCCGATTGTTTCTCTTGACGGGAAGTCGACGACATAGCTTGTTGCTTGTGTCATCAGAGTATCGGTAGTGTTCTATCAAAGTACCGGACTATCCGACAAAACGATCCACCGTACGGTTTGTTACGAGTATGCGCCAATAAAATCTTGTCCGCCGATTTTCAACCGACTATTTGCTTGAGGACAAGCAAAGGTTTAAGTTTGGGGAAGTTTGATGACGAGAAAACGCATCGATTATATCGCTAGATTTCATTGACATTTTATCGCGCATTCACCATTTTAACGCTCGATTTCTCGAGTTTTTCTTACTATTTTGCAGGTACATCGTTATGTGAGGCCGAATCATGAATTAAGAAGAAAGGAATGAAAGAAACCACAAGAAATGAAGCAAGGCAGAAGCCTGCAAAAAGTCTGCATAATTTGTAACAACCACGGTCGTTACAAGGGTGTCACGACCGTGACACCCCAATTTGGGCCATCACGACCGTGAGGAAGTAGTCACGACCGTGACACTTAAAATCCTCAAATAACGAACGTGACGACCTTGTCACGCCCGTGACAAGGATAAAACTTAGTTTTGACTCAGACTACGTCAAGCCACCACTGAAGACCACTTCTCCTAGTAATTCTCCTCAAGGCAGCACGTGAAGACGACTTCTCCCATTTTCTGCTGCCACTTTCCAACATTTTCTCAACCACTTCAGCAAAGCCCAAGAAGAAAAATACCAAGACACCAGCCCATCAAAGGCTCTATAAATAGTACCAGCAGAGGTGAGCTGGGGGACAGACTTCATTATCCAAATTTCCTGCGGAAGCTCTGCCAAATTACCTTAAGAACCTGAATTTTTTATTCCAGCATTATTTTACTTTCTGTCTTGTTTTATTTGTATCCAAACCAACCGTGTAACAATTTCCAACATTAGGGAATTGTTATACTTTTATTTGTTTCCAACCTTCAGCATTCGTTTTAATTTTTATTTTCGCCTACTCCAAGCCTTCCGGCCTGTGGAAGAAGGAGTCTACTCAGATATTTGTTAATCAGGTTTTTCAATTTATTGCACTTTAATTTAATTATAATGTCTATTTATTTCTCTGCCATGAGTAAGTTATTATTTAATTCTGTGTCTGATTCAACCTCGATGAGTAGCTAAATACCTTAGGGCGGTATGTAGTTATAACAAACTTAACCGGTAAAATATAACCATAGGCTAAAATAATTAATCACTTAACATTCTGGCTGATACTTTTTAATTGAAATAGACCTTTTCGTTACGAGAGTAAGAAAAGGGTATTAGGTTGGGTCAAGACCACGAGAGTGTGAGATTTAACCAGATAGCTAAAGTTAGGCATTTAAATTAAACACAGCGAGAGCGCTTTAAGATAAATTAGAATTATTTAGTCTCCAAAAATTACCTCTAAACACTTATGGGCTAGCGAGAGCAGGCATAGGGCTTTAGGGATAAGATCTGATACAAGACCACGAGAGTGTGAGTTGAGGGTATTTAAACTAGTAATCTCTACCGAATAGATTAAGTGAACATCTTTATAAGCCTAGGTTAGATTGACCCACCTAAGTTAGTATAATTACATACCGACCGCCTTAGTATTATTTTATTACAAACTTAATTTTAATCCCGCCTTTAATAGTCTTAAAAACCAACAACAATCGTGACAACCATTCGCCTTAGCTAAACTAGAAGTTCATCTAGCACTAAGTAACAATAGAATCCCTGTGGATCGACAATCTTAAATATTACTTCGATAGGCTGTGCACTTGCAGTAAGATACCGCTAGACGCATAAGTAGACACGTCTTTAGCCCATCATATATATATATATATATATATATATATATATATATATATATATATATATATATATATATATATATATATATATATATATATATATATATATATATATATATATATATATATATATATATATATATATATATATATATATATATATATATATATATATATATATATATATATATATATATATATATATATATATATATATATATATATATATATATATATATATATATATATATATATATATATATATATATATATATATATATATATATATATATATATATATATATATATATATATATATATATATATATATATATATATATATATATATATATATATATATATATATATATATATATATATATATATATATATATATATATATATATATATATATATATATATATATATATATATATATATATATATATATATATATATATATATATATATATATATATATATATATATATATATATATATATATATATATATATATATATATATATATATATATATATATATATATATATATATATATATATATATATATATATATATATATATAAGAATCTTAATCGGTTGAGTAAGTAAATAAAATAATTAATTATATTTAATATTTAATTATTTAATTGAATATGTGCTTAAATATAAGTGGATGTCAAGATAATTCATTTCGAAATAATGAGAATTTTAAATGATTATCATTCTATATATAGGCTATGATCTCAAATATATCATGCTATAAGAAAATTATCTCTTTTTCTCCCCATTCGAAGAGTTTTCAAGACATTACGAGTACCGGTTAAGAAAAATCCACAAGCCTACCAATGTCAAACACTTGTCTCTACACTTTTGTATTTAAGAATTATCGTTGTCATTGTCTAAAAATCTTTCTCATTATATTCGTCAAGGTATTCCTATAATCATTAATATCAAAGTGTCATAGATCCTTAGGTTTGTGTCCATGGGGAGACGCTTAAGCGCTCCCGGCGTGATGAATGATCAGTGCATATTTATGCACTTTCTCCTATATTTTTACTTAGGCATTTCTTTACTTTATCTTGATTATTTTTATGTTTTATTTTGTTTTTATATTTTATTTTATTTTTGGTTTAATTTGATTTCCGCACTTATTTTTCAGCTTTAGCAGTCTGCACGGAAACGATCATAACTGGAGTTTCGGGAATCCGTTTGAGGCGTTCTAAAAATCGCCGGAAAGCTAAGAGAGAGAGCTGCGACTTTCGTGTTGGAGTCGAAGTCAGATTTGAAGGTGAGATAATACTTAGATGGGGGGGGGGGGGTTGAATAAGTATGGAAAATTAATACTTGAAAATAATCACACAATTATTTTTATCCTGGTTCGTTAAACAACTACTCCAGTCCACCCTTCCAGAGTGATTTGCCTTTCTCAACAAGGACTTAATCCACTATTAAATCAAACTGATTACAATAGTATCACCTAAGAACTACAGTTCTTAGTCTTCTCAAGAGCTACTGATTCACACTGAATCCTCTTAAGGAAAATCCTTTACAAACAATGTAAATTAAATACAAGAGTTTTTAATGCTTCTATAAAGCTATAATCACAACAGTGATTTTTCTCTTAAGTTTTAAGTACAATGAGATTCTATGAAGAATAAGAATGAGAGCTTATAGAATATTGTGATTTCTTTTCAGCAAACGTGTAACTGAAGAATGAAGTGAGAAACTCCTTTTATAGGCAGCTGAATCATGCACGTTGAAAAGAGAGTCCAAAAGGTCTGAGCCTTTTTGTCTTCACATGCACTGACCTTTCCTTGAAATAGATGGCACAGATAAATCCTTTTTGTCTGTGTAAGTGTGTCTAGCACAAATAAGGAAAGAGACGTTGAATAGATCCAACGGATATATTCTTGAAAACACTTCTTCAGTTTCAGCAAGTTCTTCAGAGTTTGAATGGATCAGAGTCTTCTGATGAGATTCAGAACTAAGCTGTATCAGAGTCTTCTGCAGCGTGTGTGCTTCTAGCGTGTTTATCATCAGAGCATCTTGACACAGAACTTCAGTACTTGGCAGCGTAGATAATTTTAGAAACTTCTGTAGATCAATGCTTTGAGAAACTCTTCAATCAATATTCTTCTATACTTCTGATGCTTCAGATTATCTTCAGATGCTTCTGACTCAGAATGTTCTGGAGCTTCTTGCTTCAGATCCTTCTGGAGACTACACTCAGGATCTTCTGTAAGGAGCAAACAGATTCTTCTGTAAGATGCATCTGGCGCTTCAGAGTCAGAATAGCTTCTTGTATTCAAGGCAGATTTGCTTCTAGAGAGTTAATATAATTTTAATCTGCAGTAAAACTCTCAAACAAATTTTAGAGTATATAATTCTTAAATATAAATTTCCTAACAGTTATCATCAAAACAAAGAGTAATTATTAGGAACCAATCTGTGTTCTAACAATCTCCCCCTTTTTGATGATGACAAAAAGTAACAGAAATTTTATTTAATTGAACATAAAGAATTATAACTCCCCCTGAGATGATGAATCTCCCCCTGAGTTGAATATGAAAAAGGAATAGAAACTTCCCTTTTTATCTTGAGTAATCTTCAGAGTCAGATCTTGTTTGACTTTGTAATAATCAATGGTCAGACTATCTTGCAGATATGAGATTCAGAGTTTGATAAAATATAAATGATCTGAGAGACTCAGAGATTCTTTTAGAGTGTTCTTATCAAAAGCTCTGAAATAATCAATTTAGATATTAGAAAGAGTAGATATGTCTGAAGATTCATTCTAGTGAAATTATATTAAATAGTTCAGATCTTTATTTTCTCCCCTTTTTTGTCATAAGCAAAAAGTAAAAACTTTTAATAAAGACAATTAAAAAGAATAATAGCAGATAATTCAATGGAGAATAACAAACTGTTTCATTCAATCATAACAGAGCAAAAGTACATCAGAAGATATAACAAAAACATTCAGATGCAAAAACAACAGATGCACAAACATAAGGAAAAAAAATCTAAGTGTGTTTAGACAAAAGCATCTTCAAGAGGTCTGTGATCTCAGATTGTGATTGCTCTTGCTTTGACATGAACTTAGTTATTGTCTCATTCTTCTCATCTTGTTTGGACATCCACTCTGACATGTCCTCAGATTTCTTGTCTTGCTTCTGAAGGAAAATTGCGATCTAAACGCAGCGGAAAACAAAAAATTCCTTTAGTGATCCTTACGAATGAGCATGGTCAGTGATAGAATCATTACCTCTTTGTGGCGATTCAGATCTTTGATGCAGCGATCACAAGCGTTGATGAAGTGCAACGCCTCTACTCAGTCCACACGAACAGCTTCCGGTCACAGTGCTAGCTGCTTACGAACGGAATTATTTGAGTGAGAAAAGAGAATCAAAAACGAAATTGCATCAAGTGAAAGCTTCATCACAAGGGTTCCTTTTATAGACTCTCTTGTGGGCTGCGGGCTAAAAACCCAATTCACATGATCCATAATAATATTATATATTATTATAATAACTATTATTATAATAAATATATTTATTTTATTATTATTTTATAACCATTATAAAATAACAATAATTATTATTATATTATCCGAATTTCTATTTTTCACTTAAGTGCACCGTACCTTACGGTGTTCCTTTGATTTCTCTATCTCTCATCAAACTGTCCTTATGTGTGTGACCCTGTAGGATTTCGTAACGTTGGTAATTATATTAAATTATATATATTTAACATAATAAACAGTAAGCGGTATCTAGCAACACATCACTGCTACCCAAGTCACGAAAATGTCATGTGATCTGACAAAACCTTTTTCGTGATAATATATGTT
>CAWUDS030005287.1:0-37803 GCA_963859935.3 Lathyrus sativus | reverse complement strand
GGGGAGTGTTGTTTAGGTTTACTTGTTTTCTTCTCGTTGATAAGGTAGAATTGGTAGGGTAAAAGGTTAGAGACGCAAAGGGGAGATGGGTGGATGGAAGATAGGGTGCTCGCCAAGGATTGGGGCCCTTGTGCCTACGTATGCTCATTCGGACGAGAATGAGAAATCAGAGCGTCGTAGTTCGACTACGGGAAAAGATGGGGGGAAATGGGAGACGGATAGAAGTGTGCTCGCCAAGATCATCGCAATCTTGTGCCTACGTATCTTATATTCAAGAATGAACAAAGAATCAGAGCGTCCGTAGTTCGTGGAGACGACCACGAAAATATGGGGTTTGAAATGGATTGAAGTTGAGTTGAGAGACGAAAGAGTGATTGACAAACAACTTAAGGGCGTGCCTCAAGAGCTTGTCACTCAAGAATTCAAGGAGTGCGAGATCCCAGGAACTCAGTTCTTTCGGAAATTGGGTTGAATGAGTTGAAGATAAGAGTTGGATATTTTGAAAACGAAAGAATGAACTAATAACAACTCGGGGGCGCGCCCAAGAATTACTCGTTTGAATATTCAAAGAATGCTAGATCCTAAGAATGTCCTTCTTTCGTAAGTTTGCGAAAGGATTGAATCGAAGAACGGCATGCGAGGCCAAAAGGAAGTTGTTTTGAAATGGCTCGACGACGTGTCGAGGGTTTGATCGAAGATGGAATCGACTTGACGACGTGTCAAGGGTTAAGTTTGTGAGAAACGATATTAGTCCCTGAGGGTGCTCCTAATATCGAGACCACGGGGAATTGTGAATGTGTGTGCAAAATGTCGATGGTTGCGAATGCATATGAGCACTCGACTTAGGAGAATATAGAGAACGGTTGAGTTTGAAAAAGTCGAAAGGTTGAGTGAATAACAACCCAAAGGGCGTGCTTCGAGAGCTATTCACTCGAAAATTCAGGGAATGCTAGACTCCAAGAATCTCCTTCTTTCGAAGTTTGAACCGGAACGAAAATAGTTTAGAAAAGATTTGAAGTGAAATGACGTACGAAAATAGTTTTAAGGTACGAGATGTGAGGACGATATTGGATTTGAAAATTAGAAAAATGACAATTATTTGATAAATGAGACGCGGGCCTCACAACCAATTAATTGGGGCATTACCGAAATGCTGGATCTCGACGATACCTTTTTCATTTGAAAAAAGTTTGAATGAACAAAGGAAATATCACAAAGAATGCTAAATTCCATGACATTTCTTTGTTAGAAAAATATAATTTTGAAAATGAGAGGTCGAATAATACACTACTTAAGGTGTACACCTTAGTAATGACTATCCAAAAGTTCAAGAAGTGCTAGACTTCAAGAACTTAGTTTCTCACGATTTGATAAAAAATAATTTGAATGAAGATTAGGAAAATTACTAGTTTTGAGGATGGTTTTGATTTAGTTTAAGAAATAATGTTGAATAAACAGTGAATATATTACACAGAGTGCTAGACTCCTATAATATATCTTTGTTCAAATAATTAAGGGCATAACGAAAAACGAACAATATTATCCAAGGCGTACGCCCCAATAATAATTATTCAAAAAAACTCAAGAGGTGCTAGACCTTAAGAGTTTAGTTTTCGTGATTTAAATAGAAAAATAATTTTAGTGTTAAAAATAAGTTGAATTAAAATTAAGAAAGCTAGGCAATCGTATTTCAAAAATACATTTTAAAATAGTCTATGATCTTTGTTTTTAAAAAAAACTTTTCGAGATGTGCAGAAAGAAGCAGCAATACCAAATGGATTTTTTTAAACCGTAATACCAATGATTTTAATTGTAAAACTAGATTAAAATTAATTAAATAATGACAATGTTAATTACTGCTTTATCTTGAAAATAAGTCCGAACAAAAAACGGTAGCTTCCAATTCCATAAAAAGACTTTTGAACACGCAAGAAAGTGTCTTGCATTTTTATTATTATAATGCTTTGATATTTTTATTTTTCATCAATATTATAAAAAACCTGGAATTCAATGAAACAAATTTTCATATTGTCTGATGTGTTTAAAAGCTGATTGACAAGAACGAAGGTACTAGCGGAGGACATTCCCCACTAAAAAATGCCATTGAACTTCCATTAGGTTTCTTGTAATAATGAAACCTGCAAAACCAGGGTTATGGAATGCAATATACAGAACTGCATTGATTATGCAGAATGCAACGAACATGCCGGTGACTTAGATCCAAAATTTATCGCACAAAGTCGACAGTCCACCCATAAATTTCAAATGTAACACCAGTAATCCATAAAAATAATACTTAAAAAAAAAACCAGATTGATAACTTGTCAGCAGAAAACCATAAAAGCTTAGCACAAATCAAATTCCAGAATAAACTTTAAAGTGGATTGATGCTAACTCTGAGAATTATTCAAACAAATAAATCAGTACCAATCTAAATGCAATAATCCAAACAAACCCCAATTTATGAAAGCAAATACAAGCGACAACCACCTGAAACCTGCACTTGACCTGCTCGAAAATACTAAACAACCGACTTTACAGACCATAATTGCAACAGAAGCCACTATTTTCCTCAGCCAACTTACACCAGAATCATGGTAGGCATGAACCTTCGAACAAACTACACGATGGTCAAGGAACAAAATAAGACAATGTCGTATTCAAACTGGGGCCACGATCTGTGCAACCAACAGCATATGATGAGTCCTTGATTTCGAACGGTCACCGCATCGCATACGCGTCACCGATTAAACCCAGACAGTTCACAAATATTCACTACACATATTATAATCAGGTGATACAAAGAAATCTATAGCATAGAAGAGCGTCAATAGCATAATATATCAATGTCGTGTGCGAACAAAAACGAGCAGAAATTGCTAAATCAGAACTGAGAAACAAACAATCAAAAGGTTTGAAAATAACCTCCATTGTTGCTAAAGATGATAAGCCAACGGCACTGAATGCACAACCAGTCGACACAACTTAGTCTGGACTTAAAAAGAACCAATCCCTCAAACTCATATCAGTCTAAAATAACGGCAGCAAACCAAATCATCGAATCAATCCTACAGAGAAATTAGCAGAGAACAAGAATGGAAGTGTTACCCTGGGTTTATGACGAGATTCGACTTTGACCGCTGCTTGGCATTGACGTTGCGTCACGCTTGAGGACAAGTTCCCCAATCCATTTCGCCTCTAGTTTCCGAAAGCACCGTTGTTGTTGTGAATTGAAGCTTTGCGCGTTGATTCATCCCGTCGAAACTTCGCACAGATCGATGCAGCAACAGTCGAGAATAGACGCGTGCTTCACGGTGGGAGAAAATGAAGGTTTATGAAGTGGGGTTTGGATGAGGGAGGAGCGGCGCCGATTAGAGTGTTGAGAGAGGTAATGAATAGGGATGACGGCGCGCTGATTTGGGGTTTTGAGGGATGAAGTTGATGATGATATTGTGTGGAGAATGATGGATTTCGTCGGAAAAATGAAAGAGAAGGGTAAAGGTTTTAGGGTTAGAGCTTGTGGGTGGCGGAGAACTTGAGGGAGATACGTGAACAGTGAGTTGGCCGTTTTTCCTATGAACAATATCCTCTCTTTTAAATGCAACCAAAGAACAAACCCTAACGGGCTTCTCACAAATGGGCCTACCCAACTCCAGATTTCTCCTTTTTTCAAATTTCTCTTCACTATTTTAAAATTAATTGTTAAAACAAATATTAACAATATAATCTAATAATTACAATACGAAATTAAAAAAAATAATTAATACCTAAATATTAACAAAAATCCTTAAATAAATAAATATTAACAAATTTAATTAATCAAATACTAACAAATATATAAAAACAAACTAAGATAACAGAAACAGTATTAATTACCTACAAAAGAAAGAAAAAATAGTAACATTTTAAAAGAAAAAGTTTAAGAAACTAAAAAAAATCACAAAATGTCTTTAGGCCACGTGTCACACTTTTATTGGTCAAAAAGATAAAGTTCTAAAAAATCAATCAATTGCGAGCGGACACGTGTCTAAATAACAAGAAAATAAGCGGGCAATGTAAAACATGAAAGAATAATAAAAACAAAAATATTTGAAAATGGGTAGGACAAATTTAGGGTATGACACAGTCGGAGTTATGGTTTGAGGTCTGTCAGAGACCAGTATTGGGGCTTTGTGTTAGGTCTATCTGAGACCAGGGTTTGATGACTTCTGGATGGTCTATCTGAGACCTTTCTTGATTGGGTTTAGGCTATTCAGCTGCAGCTTTGGTCCCTGTTGCATGATACTTGCATTGCATTGCCTGCATATCCATTACCATTTGCATTTCACTAACGTGTGTCTGTGCTGCAGGTGCATTTGCATTTCCCTAGTTCTAGTGCCCGGATTTCTGAGTATTGATTATGGCTGGTTTGAGGAAAACGGTTGCTTACAAATTGCCTACGCCTGATATTGTTCCTTTACTAGGGCTGATCTCTCTTGCTGATGAGGAGGTTAGAAGAAGCTTCAGAATGAGCCATGGGAGATTACTGAGATTAGTCTGTAAGCCCACTGCTGATGAGATGAACGGGCTATACACCTTGATGCAGTTCTATGACCCCGCATTGAGATGCTTTACTTTTGCTGACTGCATTCTAGGACCTACCATTGAGGAATATGTGGAGTTTACTGAGCTTCCTGTGCAGAACAAGATTCCCTTTATTCACTCTGCTGCTGAGCCCAAGTTGGAGGACTTAGCCAAAGCCTTGCATATGAACGCTGCAGATCTGTTATTGACTTCTTGGCTTGGGGTGTCAGGTTTCTCTCTGGATTTCTTAGTTGTCAAGGCTCGAGAGTACGCCAAGAACGGTTGTTGGGTGGTTTTCAATGCTATTCTGGCTTTATGCATCTATGGAATTGTGCTGTTTCCTAACTTGCCCAACTTTGTGGATTTGGATGCTTTCTATCTGTTTGCTGCAGGCAACCCAGTGCCAACATTGATCGGAGACTTCTATCATTCATTGCACTATAAGAATGAGAACCGAAGAGGAAAAGTTGTTTATTGCTGCACTCCTCTGCTGAATATGTGGTTCAAGAGTCACCTTCCCACAAAGGGACCATTTGTAGACAGTGCAACCTCAGCCAGTTGGTCAGAGCGCCTGATGAGGCTATCTTCCGAAGACGTTGCGTGGTTTGATCGAGACCTGTTAGGATCTGAGCTTATCTTCAGTTGTTCTGGGTACCCTAATGTGCCGCTGATAGGAAGAAAAGGGTGTATCAATTACAACCCTTCTCTATTCATTCGTCAGTTCGGATATGCGCTGAAGAATCCACCTCAGGAGGAAGAAGTACAGGAATCTCTGTACTTCACCGGTGACGTGAAGGGGGAGTTATTAGCCAAGTTGCAACATGCCTGGGCGCGTATTAACCGCAAAGGGAAGCCGTTGTTAGGAAAGAATGACTGTCAGGCCTATGCACCTTATAGAGTTTGGATTCAGGAGAGGGCTAGTCAGTTGAAGATGCCGTTTCCAGATGCACCAATTCTTGTTCCCGTTCCGGTAGCAGAGCCAACTACTGTTTCTAGAGAAGTCTATGAACAAGTTGTGAAGGAAAAAGAAGCCTTGATGAAGATTAACGAAGGGTTAGAGCAAGAGTTAGCCCAGGCACGCAGTGAGAAAAACAAGGCCGTATATGCTTTCCAGCAACAGATCGAGCTGGTAAACAGGTTAGGAGCTGAGTTGACTGAGGAAAAGAAGAAGCGCGAACGTCTAGGGCAAGAGTTCAGAAGCTCCCATGACATGCTGGAAGCCAAAAAGAAGGCGCTCGACGCAGCACACCGAGAGATATCTTCTTGCAATAAGACTTGGAATGCTACACTCACTAACAATAAGAAGAGGGAAGATAAGCTGAAGCAGCAAATTTCTGACCTCGAAGAGAAGTTGAAGTCTAGCATCAAGAAGTGTGAGGAGGAAGTGATGACCCGGTATAGTGTCCAGCATGCACTGAACAAGGCAATCAAGTCCAGAGACGAAGCAGTGTCTCAGAAGCGAAAGCTAGAAGATTGCTTCGGGGAAGCAGCATGGGAAGAAACTGCTGAAGACGTACGCCGCGTCCTTAAGAGGAGAAACCAGCTTGTTGAAGGGCTGCTGGATCGACCAAGCCATCCGGAGACCAAGAAGTTGATAGAGGAGTACTAGACTTTTGGGAGGATTTGATCATTTCATGTAGTATCTTGTATGCTTTATTTGCATAGTGCTGACCATCACCAGGATTGTTGGTTGAGGTCATGCCTTCTTTGTACTCTCAGTGATATTGTACCCTGGGCTTATTGATTCTCTCTGCAATATATGAGGCTTTCTGTGATTCAGCTCCGATATTCCTATTGTCAACACTGTCACTGCACCGGCACCTTCGCACTAGAACTGGGGGAATGAACTTCCCTAATGCACAGACACATTGCATTGCATTCATATTCATATTGCATTACAGGTAATCTTTGAATGGTGTCTTACTTCCTGCTCTGTACCAGGTACTTAACAGGATTCCAGATCAACATCCGCACCGCTATTCTACACGCTCCAACTGTCGGAAAGTCATGGACCAAATCCAGAACGAGATGCAGGATGTGCGCGAGAAGCTCGCCCTTTTCATGCAGACCATGGAAGCTATAGCAAAAGGGCAAGAGAACTTGCAGGCCATGGTCCAGCCTCTGTTGGCTCGCAACGCTGGTCATGGTAACGAAGATCATCAGTCTGTCCGGGTTGATACTGCTCATGGAGACGACACTCCTACGCCAGTGGCTCCGCCCGTGGTCAATATGCCGGCTGCTAATGTCAACAACGCTACCGCTGCTGTGAATGGTAACGTCGGAGTGGGGAATGAGACTGCTGTCCATAATGTTGGGCTGGGTGATGTCAATCTGGGAGATAATCTCGGAGGCAATGGCTTTGTCAATACTGGGTTCGGATTCAACGATCAGGGATTTGACAACACTGGCAAGTATGGCTTTAATGCTCAGGGCTTTGGGCAAGATGGTTATGGTATGGTCAATCAGGGTTACGGAGGCTTTGGAAACGGAAATGGTACTGGATTTATGGGTTTTGGTCCTGCTGGAGGTGTTCAAGGGTACGGCAACAGAGGCCGAGGTCCGGGGATGAATCAGATTAGAGCTGGACGTAATAATGCGTACGATGGGTACGGGGCTGGAAATGGGCTGTGGCAAGAGGATCAGCAGGAAGACGCCTTCTCCGGAGGAGGTTTTGAAGGACCGATGGATGATTCCCAAAAGATTAGAATGCTGGAAGAGCAAATGAAGGGAGTCCTGAACCAGAGTGCTGTGGGTTTGGACATGGCAACCATGGGCTTGGTACCTGGTCTGAGGGTGCCAATTAAATTCAAAGCGCCTGCGTTCGATAAGTATAAGGGAGACACATGTCCGAAAGTGCATGTACGGGCTTATTACAGAAAGATGTCTGCATACTCCACTGATGAAAGAATGCTAATGCATTTCTTTCAGGATAGTCTATCAGGCCCTTCCCTAGAGTGGTACATGGGATTGGAGCCAACTGATATCAAGACATGGAAGCAATTGGCGGAGGCGTTCGTAGCCCATTACAAGTAGAACAGCGACCTGGCACCCAATCGGGTCCAGTTGGCCGGGCTTTCGCAGAAGAAAGGGGAGAGTTTTAAAGAGTACGCGCAAAGGTGGCGCGATATGGCTGCCAGGGTCCGTCCTCCTGTGGAAGATAAGGAAATGAATGATATGTTTGTCGTCACATTCACAGGGCTGTTTCATGATATGTTGTTTCATACGTCTCTGGCCAGTTTTTCAGACCTGATTCTGATGGGGGAAAAGATTGAGCGTAATATCAAGCAAGGAAAGTTCCAAGTCGATGAATCAACTGCATCTGGCAGTAATAGGAAAGCTTACGGTGGGCGCCGTCAGGGCGAAGCCAGCGCAGTATTTGGAGGCCGAGGCCGAGGCCGAGGCAGGGGAAGAGGTCAATATCGTCAGCCGCAGCAGGTGTCGAGTGTTACTATCCCGTATCAACAATAACCAATCCAGCAACAACAACCGGTTCAGCAACAGCCAATGCCACAGCAGCAGCAGCCTCAGCAGGGGGCACAGCAAGCTCAGCGAAGATTCCAGGGTAGTAAGCCGAGAAGGGTGTTCGAGAAACCTCCCTCAACCTATGCTGATTTATTGTAGACATTGTTGGGATTGAATCTGGTAGAGAAAAGAACCCTGGCACCGATAACGGGAACTCCCCCGTTCGGCTACGATGCAAATAGGCACTGTGAGTTTCATTCTGGGGCCCCGGGCCATGATATAGAAGGTTGTCATGATTTTAAGCACGTTGTGCAGGATCTCTTGGACAACAAGACTATCAACTTCGGAACGGCAGGTCCAAATATAGTCCAGAAACCCATGCCTAATCATGGGGCGAACGCCGTGCTGACTGAGGAAGGGTTGAATCTTATTATGAATGTTGAAGATTTAAAGACGCCGCTGAGCGAGATAAAGAGCCGACTGTTGCAAGGAGGTGTTTACCCAGGATGTAATGAGTATTGCTTAGATTGTTGGGCCCTAGCTGGGGGGTGTGAGGATTTGAAGAAAGGCATTCAGGCCTTAATTGATGAAGGTATATTGCAGTTTGATCGAGCAGCAACTGACGAGCCTGCAGGGGCAGTGGTGGATAATCGGAATGATGTGGCCACAGTGACGATTCCGCGGAAGACAATCACTATTGCAGCACCAGCTCAGCGACCATCGATTACCATAACTAAGGCCGGGCCAATCCCGTATGAGAACACGAGAGCAGTCCCATGGTCATATGGGCTAGAGGTGTATTGTGACGGGATAAAAATTGATGTCAACAAGCAGCCGGTGGAGATTGTGGATAATGTTGTTGGTTCAGGAGGCATGACGAGGAGCGGCAGGATCTTTATATCTCCTGAAGTGGAGGCTGAAAGGCTAGCAAAAGGAAAAGGGAAAGTGGTTGAAAATGTTCCGGTACAAGCAAGTGAAAAAGAAGCAGCATCGAAAGATGTGGAAGAATTCATGCGCTTAATTCGGAAAAGTGATTATAAGATTGTGGAGCATCTACAGCAGACACCGTCCAAAATATCTATCTTGTCATTGCTCTTATGTTCGGAAGCCCACAGAAACGCTTTGCTGAAAGTCCTGGACACTTCTTTTGTACCACAAGACGTCTCCGTAAATCAGTTAGAAGGAGTATTGGCACATGTGAATGCTGGCCACAGTCTGGGTTTTACCGATTTCGACTTGACTCCGAAAGGGAGAGATCATAATATGGCATTACACGTATCTGTTGAGTGTAGAGGATCAGTAATGTCGCACGTATTGGTTGACACTGGATCGTCTTTGAATGTGCTGCCTAAGAAGGCGATGATGAAGCTGGATGTTCGAGGGATTTTGTGTACACCCAGTGATTTGGTAGTCAGAGCGTTTGACGGCACGCGGAGAACAGTCTTCGGATCGATTACCTTGCCTCTGCAAGTGGGGCCGGAAGTGTTTGCAACGGAGTTTTATATCATGGATATACAGCCTGCGTACAGCTGCTTGCTGGGAAGACCCTGGATTCATGGGGCAGGGGCAGTCACGTCTACCCTGCATCAGAAGTTAAAGTATATGGTCGGAGACAGCGTAGTCACCGTGTGCGGAGAAGAAGACATCCTGGTCAGCCATCTATCTTCATTTAAATATGTCGAAGTCGACGGGGAGATCCACAAGACACCATGCCAGGCATTCGAAGGTTTACGCGTCAAGGACAAAGGTCCCGGGCCAAGCAAAGTGCCAGAGATAGCTGTTTCATCGTATAAGGAAGCTCAAGCGCTAGTGGAAGCAGGAGAAGCCAAGGGCTGGGGCAAGGTGCTGGACATTCCTGTGAAGATGGACCGGTTCGGACTGGGGTACCGACCGTCGTCATCAACTCCTTCCGTAGGGGCCCCCCATTTCAGAAAGTCAATCACCATCTCTGCCAGTGGAGTATGTCATGAAACTGTCAATGCTGCTTCGGAGTCCGATGAAGGAGACAGCGACTGTGATATGGATGCCTGGATTCAGCCAAGCACGCCAGGACAAGGACTGTGCAACTGGTCTATTCAGGAGCTTGTTCCTGTGACTTTTAAACAGTAATGCTTTGCTTTATTAATTGTTGAATAATCTGATGTCTTGCCCGGGGCATCAGGATTTGCTTAGGGCTGTGTTGTTATAAACATTGCGTGTTAATCATTGAATAAATGGCGTTTTCTCATGTGCAAATACCGTAATCTCTGTCTTTCTTGTTTTGTATTTTTCAATAAGATGGCAATGTGGTTATCCGCTTTATACGCATTTTGAAGCACTTAACCATTCCTTTTGCAGGATAACATTTTCAGATGACATCCTTGCACCACCTATGACTCGTCCCGACTTCGAGCACCCGGTATTCCAGACCGAAGAAGAGGTTGTCGAAGATAGCGATGTTCCTGAAGAACTGTCTTGGTTAGTGAAGCAAGAGGAAAGAGCCATTCTGCCTCACGACGAGG
The DNA here is from genome assembly GCA_963859935.3 of Lathyrus sativus. Taxonomy (NCBI): domain Eukaryota; kingdom Viridiplantae; phylum Streptophyta; class Magnoliopsida; order Fabales; family Fabaceae; genus Lathyrus; species Lathyrus sativus. The sequence goes on along the minus strand of CAWUDS030005287.1, from coordinate 27,277 downwards.
TCATCGAAATTATCAACTTGGGGTCGGAAGGGGTTGAGAAAAATATTCGTATCGGAGCCGCACTGCAAAGTGATATCAAGCGAAGACTGGTTGAAATGCTCCGAGAGTATAATGATGTATTCGCTTGGTCGTATGAAGATATGCCAGGGCTCGATACAGATATGGTTGTGCATCGCCTGCCACTGAAAGAAGATTGCCCGCCTGTCAAACAAAAGCTTCGCAGAACTCGACCAGATATGGCAATGAAGATCAAAGAGGAGGTTCAGAAACAGTGGGACGCTGGTTTCCTGGCTGTGACAAAGTATCCTTCATGGGTTGCCAACATCGTACCAGTGCCAAAGAAAGATGGCAAGGTTCGAATGTGCGTGGATTATAGAGATTTGAACAAAGCAAGCCCAAAAGACGATTTTCCGCTTCCTCACATTGACGTGTTAGTTGATAATACCGCTCAGTACTCCGTATTCTCCTTCATGGATGGCTTTTCGGGCTATAACCAAATTAAAATGGCGCCAGAGGATATGGAGAAGACTACTTTCATAACGCCTTGGGGAACATTTTGCTACAAAGTGATGCCCTTTGGTTTGAAAAATGCTGGGGCAACATATCAGCGTGCGATGACGACTCTTTTTCATGACATGATGCATAAAGAGATCGAAGTTTATGTTGACGATATGATTGCCAAATCCCAGACGGAGGAAGAGCATCTGGTAAATCTGCTGAAGTTGTTTAAAAGGCTTAGGAAGTTCAGGCTGAGGCTGAACCCTAACAAATGCACCTTCGGGGTGAGATCGGGTAAACTGCTGGGGTTTATCGTAAGCGAAAGAGGAATAGAGGTCGATCCTGCTAAAATAAAAGCGATTCAAGAAATGTCGACGCCTAAAACAGAGAAAGAGGTGCGCGGGTTTTTAGGGAGGTTGAACTACATTGCCCGGTTCATATCTCACCTAACGGCCACGTGTGAACCATTATTCAAGTTGCTAAAGAAAGATCAAGCTGTAACGTGGAACGAAAATTGTCAAAAGGCGTTCGATAAAATAAAGAAGTATCTGCAGGAACCTCCTATTTTGATACCCCCAGTAGCAGGGAGACCCTTGATAATGTATTTGACGGTTCTTGAGGGAAGCATGGGTTGTGTTCTCGGTCAACACGACGAGACAGGGAGAAAAGAGCATGCGATCTATTACTTGAGTAAGAAATTTACAGACTGCGAATCTCGGTATTCAATGCTGGAGAAAACTTGTTGCGCGCTAGCCTGGGCCGCCAAGCGTTTGAGGCAGTACATGCTGAATCATACAACCATGCTCATCTCGAAGATGGATCCTATCAAATATATATTCGAAAAGCAGGCGTTGTCAGGTAGAATTGCCCGGTGGCAGATGGTCTTGACTGAATATGATATTCAATACGTCTCGCAAAAGGCTATAAAGGGGAGTGTGCTGTCTGAGTATCTGGCGGAGCAGCCTATTGAAGAGTACCAATCGATGAGATTTGATTTTCTTGACGAGGATATCATGTACCTAAAGATGAAGGATTGCGAAGAACCATTGCCAGACGAAGGACCAGAGTTGGGGTCCCAGTGGAAGATGATATTTGACGGAGCTGTGAATGCTTACGGTAGCGGAATAGGGGCAATTATCACTACGCCACACGGGTCGCACATCCCGTTTACTGCCCGATTGACCTTTGCCGTTACCAACAATGAGGCCGAATACGAAGCTTGTATAATGGGGCTTGAAGAAGCCATTGATTTGCGAATCAAACATCTAGACGTATACGGAAACTCAGCTCTGGTGGTGAATCAGATCAAAGGGGAATGGGAGACACGGCAGCCTAATTTGATACATTACATGAATTATGCAAGGAGACTGTTGCCTTTCTTCGACAAGGTTGAATTGCATCATGTACCGCGGGCAGAAAATCAAATGGCTGACGCCCTTGCCACTTTGTCTTCCATGTACAAGGTCAACTTCTGGAACGAAGCTCCCCAAATCACTATCTCTCGGTTGGACAGGCCAGCTTATGTATTTGCTATTGATGAAGCATCCGACGACAAACCGTGGTATTTTGATATCCTTAATTTCCTGAAGAATAAAGAGTATCCGGCTGGGGCATCCAGTCAAGATCAGAAGACTCTCAGGAGATTAGCGGGTAATTTCTACTTGAATCCGGATGGCGTCTTGTACAGAAGAAACCACGACTTGGTGTTGTTGCGTTGTGTAGACGAGAAAGAGGCAAAGCTTCTCATGGAGGAAATTCACGAAGGTGCCTTTGGTACGCATGCTGGTGGACAGGCTATGACGAGAAAGCTGCTGAGGGCAGGTTACTTTTGGCTGACGATGGAAACTGATTGTTTCAAGTTCGCAAGGAAGTGCCACAAGTGCCAAATCTATGCTGACAAAATACACGTGCCTCCGAGTCCTCTAAATGTGATGTCATCTCCATGGCCATTCTCGATGTGGGGAATCGATATGATTGGAAAGATTGAGCCGACGGCTTCTAACGGGCATCGGTTCATCCTAGTAGCAATCAATTATTTCACCAAGTGGGTGGAAGCGGCGTCTTACGCGAATGTAACGAAGCAAGTGGTGGCTAGATTCATCAAGAGAGATATCATTTGCCGATATGGGATCCCCGAGCGGATAATCACGGACAACGGTTCAAATCTGAACAACAAAATGATGAAGGAGCTCTGTCAGAATTTCAAGATCGAACATCACAACTCCTCCCCTTACCGACCTAAGATGAATGGCGCTGTCGAAGCGGCCAATAAAAATATCAAGAAAATTGTTCAGAAAATGGTGGTGACCTATAAGGACTGGCATGAAATGCTACCTTTTGCTTTGCACGGTTATCGTACGACGGTACGCACATCAACCGGGGCAACTCCGTTCTCGTTGGTATACGGAATGGAAGCGGTATTACCATTGGAAGTTGAGATCCCTTCTCTGAGGGTATTGCGAGACGTTCAGCTGGACGAGGCAGAATGGGTAACGAACAGATTGAACCAATTGAGCTTAATGGACGAGAAAAGGCTAGCTTCTCTGGCATATGGTCGTTTGTACCAAAGACGAATGAAGAAAGCGTACGACAAGAAGATACTTCCGCGAAGCTTTCAGACGGGCGACCTTGTGCTGAAAAGGATTCTCCCGCCGCAAGCAGATCACAGGGGCAAGTGGACCCCCAACTATGAAGGGCCATACGTTGTTAGTAAAGTCTTCTCAGGAGGAGCGTTGTTGTTGTCCACCATGGACGGAGAAGACTTTGCGTCACCTGTGAATTCGGACGCAGTTAAAAAATACTTTGCTTAAAATAGACCCGCTGGACAGAAAAAAGAGAGTCCAGGCAAAAATGGGGCATCCTGGCGAACCAAAAACAGAATGAAAGGTTCGGGCAAAAGTTAGGGATAAAATTGAAAAAATGTACACCCGCGAAGTTGAAAACCCACACTGGGCGGCTTCGGCAAAAAAGGGTATCCCGGTGAACTGAAAACCCGTAAAGGGCGGTTCACGCAAAAGTTAGGGATTTGAAAAGCAAACGACTGCGGTCCGAATTTGATATTGCAATGAGAATATATTTGAGGAGCCATTTATCGGATACAATCTCTTCAGAAGTGGGGATACCGGGAAAGCATTAGAGTCGAACGAGTCATGGGAGGATCAGTTCGTGGTGTTCATCTGCATCCCGTTGCTGACATGTGTACAAAATTTAATTCGTCAAAAATATTCATGCTTCTTGTGCATACTTATGTATTTGCTTTGCGTAGCTTCCTCTTTTCAGGAGTTACATCCCATGTACAAAAACTCCGCCCATTCAGGGGCCCGATCAATGAGAATATGTTATTCAGTACTTGACGCTGGCTCTTTACTGTTTTGTGCATGATAAAACGCCTAAGTTTGATGGAACTGGCATGAGTATAACATCGCTGGCCCTTGCCAACAATTGTTAAAGCTTTGAATTAACTGAGTGTAACGTCACTAACCTGAATTGAGTTGATTGCATAGGCTTGTCGTGTCTTGTTTGTGTTGTTGCAGGTTTCATAACCATACGAGGAAAGTGATCAACAGATTGCGATAGCGAAAGACTCAGTCTTCACGCAGGTCATGCATGTTCTTCCTGAAGAAGGATAGAATTCCCCAGCTAGCCGTAGCTTATCCGAAGGACGTGCTCCAGAGAAGTTATTCGTCCTCAGCAGAGTTTGGCGATTCCAAGATCATAAGGCTGTATTCAGACAGGTTCATCTTTCCCCTCAGGGTCATGCACTCGCCCCCAGCGGAGTCAATGGATTTTCCCCAAGAGAATCATCCCATCCCCAGCGGAACTCTCTTCGCAAGTGTTTTCATTCCTTCCAGTGGAACTCGAAGATCAAGGCTCTCCAAAGCAGAGTTGATGGTGGGTCCTGGCATTTAGTTTGTCAGAGATACTGGTGATATCAGTTCACGTTCCAGCAGAAAGTCCAATCGTACTGTGCGCATCTGCTATTCCTCAGCAAAGTTATGTTCCCCAGCAGGGGGTTACCTCAACAGGGTGTCTGGTTTGAGTTCCCAATTTCCCAGCTGAGTCGACTTCACCCTTCCAGCATTTATTTTGCTGGAATAACTCTGTAGCATCTGGCTATCCCCGGCGGAGTCGGCATTATCCCTCAGCATTTATTTTGCTGAAGCGATTTCTGTACTTTAGCAGTTCAGGTGGAAAGAATTCTTGCTCAAATGAATTACCAAACCTTCAAGATCTCGGCATGAGACATCCAATGATTATATCAGTTTCGGCAGTAGTCCCCCACAAAGTCTGCAGGATAAGTTTCTCTTTGTCCTCAAGCAGAGTTACTCATGTCCCCGCCAGAGTTTTTGTTGAAGTTTCTCTAGTCCGATCAGCGGATTGTTTCCTGCAAAGTTGTTGTTGCGTCAACAGTAAAAGGGTTTCCATGAATCAGAATTTCAGAGGCCACCGCCAGTTATCAGAACAGGCGTCCGATAGTTTGGTTTCCAGACATCCCCAGTAGAGTTCATCTCAAAGTCGCTGTCACGTCAGTGCTAAGAAGTTTGCGGGTGAGGATCATTGGAGAACTAAGTCCTGACGCGGACAATTTACTCCTAGAATGACGGGTTTTCTTCAGAAGTGGGCGTCCTAACGTGGACAGGTTTATTTCCCCGGATCGGTGAGGTGTGTTAGTCCTATCGTGGGCAATTTCAGATTCTCGAAATTGGTGAAATGGGAAGTCATGACGTTGACAAAAGTGATTACTCTTTGTGTTGGTGTCCTGACGTGGACAGCTCAGACCAGTGTGTGAGTCCTTACATGGACAAGTCTTATTTCCTCAGCAAGCCGAAGACGCCTGAGCCCTAACGTGGACATATCAAGACGAGGTCAGTGTCCTTACGCGGACAAATCAAAGAAACTATTATTCCTAACGTGGGGAAGTGGGTCCTAACGTGGACGATGTAGTCCTTACGCGGACATATCAACAGAAATGATTCCTTACGTGGAAAGACGAGTTTATTCCTGACGTGGAAAGATTGGAGTCCTTACGTGGACAGATTAAGATTGTGTTCCTAACATGGAAAGATGGAGATTCCTTACGTGGAAAGATTAGAGTCCTTACGCGGACATATCAAGAGGAGATTCCTAACGTGGAAAGAGAAGGTGTTTCCTTACGTGGAAAAGTTTAGTCCTGACGTGGACAGATTCAAGAAAAGTTGATTCCTGACGTGGAAGATTGATGTATTCCTTACGTGGAAAAGTTTAGTCCTGACGTGGACAGATTCAAGAAAAGTTGATTCCTGACGTGGAAGATTGATGTACTCCTTACGGGGAAGAGTTGAGTCCTGACGTGGACAGATTCAGATCAAGATCAGTCCTTACGTGGAAAGATTGGAGTCCTGACGCGGACATGTCAAATGGTATTGGAGTCCTTACGTGGACAGATTGATATAGTTCTCCTTACGCGGAAAGAGGATTGCTGCCTGATGTGGAAAGATGAAAAGTTTAGTCCTGACGTGGACAGATACAGAAAAGATGATTCCTAACGTGGACAGGTGTTACTCCTAACGTGGAAGAATTTTATTCCTAACATGGACGATTCAGTTTATGGAAATGCAGACGAATTATCCCCAGCGGAGTTGCCGATATTTTTCTGGGTTAACAGCAGGTGGAGTCCTAACGTGGACAGGTTTTAGTTGAGATTTCTTTGTATTGATGACAGACAGAGTCCTAACGTGGACAAGCAAGCAATCTGTTATGACAGAATCCTTTTCAGGACGATGAAGACAATTCCCCAGCACGCTCGCATGAGATCAGTGGGTTACTGTAACAGTCAGATTCAGCTGATGAATGTCATTCCTCGAGCAGGAGCGCAATTTAGTTTTGCGGTTGGCAAATTTCTGGTTTCACTAGTATTCAACCGTCTCGTACCGCGAATGTCTGAAGGCTCCGGGCTCTTCACCCAATCGGGTCCGAGCCGCTTGAATAGGGGCACCACCCATGATCGAATCTGATTACTCTCTAATTGCACATACCACCTCAAGGATGCCCCATTCAGGCTATACTGAAAGCAATGGATCATCAACTTGTCATTTCGCACAAACGAAGTCATCCTTCGACAGAACATCATCAAATGCAGCTTCGGACAGCTATCTCCCGTGTACTTTTCAAATTCCGGAATTTTGAACTTGTACGGCAACACCAGATCAGGAACCAAACACATGTCTACAGCGTCCAGGTTGACGGCATCTTTCGCTTCTAAGGCTTTTATACCTTCTTCCAATGCTCGGAGTCTTCTACCATTTTCGAGAGCTCTTGGATCTACCATCCCGGCCATTGGAACATCTCTTCGGTAATTCATCACAAGGACAGCAACACCTTGATTGTTAACAGGAAGATAACGTTCATTTCGGGCAACGAACTGCTCATGCCGATCTCGGTTCTCAACAGTAGGCTGTACAACTTGGTCTGCCGTCAGGTTGTTCGTCTGCGGGAAGCCTTCCATAGAATCATACTGATGGTTGGACGCCATAGTAAACTCTGCCAAGGTGTTAGGAGCCTGGAAATTGCCTTCAGCCATAGCTACCAATTACCTGTAACTGACTACACTGCTTGATTCTGCTCAAAACTGCTTCAGCCCCTTGGTCGTCTTCAACACTCCACTTTTGCCTCAAACCATCCCCCGAGAATCACCCTCTGGTGAAAACAAAGGCTGGATAAGTGCTCTGGCCTGCTAGAGAAATGCTATGCAATATGATTTATGCAAACAGAAATAAAAATGCTAACGTGCATGTGTGCATTGGAGATATTTCCCCTCCAATTCCAGTGTCAGTGGTAGCAAGACAAGATAAACCATTAAGACAATATTTAGAAAAACCCTCATATATTTGTTAGAATAACAGTCTTGTCAAGAGGTTACATAACTATGCTCCATACAGCTGATATGATAAAGGAGGATCCCAGCCAACATGCCTGGTGGTGATCTCAACATACAGAATACAAGAGAAAAATCAAGTACGGGTACGGTTGCGGAAGTCTTCGACCATCTTCTTTGTCTCTGCGTGATCCGGTCGATAAATCAAACCTTCTATCAGCTGATCCCTTTTTCTGACCGTTCCCTGGATGTCTCTGACAAAGTCTTCCCAAGCCTTATCATTGGCACCACCCCCAGGTTTGGGTCTCTTGGCGTCTGCTCTATGCTGAAAATCCTCCAAATTCTTCACGGCATCTGTCAGCTTGCGCTCGGCCTCGTATCGGCGGCATGCTTCTTCTTCAAGCTCTTCAGTCTTCACTTTGACCTGTTCTTCTAGCTGAGCCACCTGTGTCTTCAGCTCTTCTTCCCGCTCTTTGCGCTTGGCCATAGTGAGATCCCAGTGCTCTCTGAACTTAGCTAGCTTCGTGTAGGCCCTTTCCAGCTCTTGCTTCTTAGTAGCCAATACACTGCTAACCGAGTCCACATCTAACTCCAGACGCTTCTTGGTTTCGGTCAATTCCAATAACGTAGTCTTCAGATGTTTCAGAGTTTCAGCCTGTTGCTTAGAAAAATATCCTGTTTCAATCTTTTCATGACGAAGCTGGGCATTCTCCTGCTCTAAAGCCTCTTTAGCCTTTGCTAGCCCTTCTTTCTCTGCCATCAGTTGTTTGTATACCTGTATGTCCACAGTGGTAGGCTCCTCCACCGGAGAAGGATGCAATGGCTGAACCGCTGGATAGGGCATAAGGAATTTCGTGGCTCGCTCACGAATCCATTCCACATACGGGCCAGGAACTAGAATATCCCCTCTGCTACCTGAAGGTTTCCCTCTCCTGTGCAAGTTCTTCCATGCCTTCTCGAGCTTGGTCAGCATCTCTTTCCCTATTGCCCCAGTGAGATACAGAGATTCCTGTATCTCCTCGGGCTTCGGCGCTCCTTGAGGTACATACCCAAATTGCCTGATCAATAAGGAAGGGTTGTAATTGACACACCCTTTCCTTCCTATTAACGGGACATTCGGGAATCCTTCGAATTTGAGTATGACCTCAACTCCGAATACCTCTTCGTTAACCCATACCACGTCCTTAGCAGTCAATCCCATCAAGCGCTCCGACCATCCTAGAGAATCAATAGAGGTGACAAAAGGGCCTGACTTAGGCATATGACTGGTGAACCACCTACACAGGAGAGGTACACAGCAAGACACATTCCTTCCTCGCCGCTTTTCATTTTGGTAGTGAGTTGAATGGTGGATATCTCCCAATAAAGTAGGAACTGGGTTCTTCGCAGCCAAAATATAGAAGGCATCTGAGTTAACAAAGTTAGGAATGTTCGGGAACAACACGATGCCATAAGCACATACAGCAAGGATGACGTCAAAAACAACCCAGCCACCTTCCTTGGCATACTCCCGAGCCTTCTCCACCAAGACATCCAATGGAAATCCCCATACATCTCCTCTTCTGATCATCTTCCCAGTCAGCTCAGACTCTCTCAAGCACAGGATGGCAGAAAGCTCAGCCAGATTAGGCTCAGCGTTCGTACGATAGAAAGGCATCTGCTCACGAATAGGTATGTCCAAAAGCGCAGAGTACTCCTCCAGGGTAGGAGCCAAAACAAAGTCAGGAAATACGAAGCACCTGAGCTCCGCATCATAGAACTGTAACAGGGTATAAATGCCGCTGATCTCGTAGGCCGATGGCTGATAAACATAGGTCAGAATCCTCCCATATCTCTTTCTGAAGTCACCCATTACCCTCTTCTTAGCAATAGCAATCAACTCTAACAATAGACTGATATCAGGAGATGGAAACTTGTAGGGCAATACTCTCTTCAGGGTTTCCATGTCTTGCTAGGAAACAGACACCAGAACTGGAAGGGGAAAATATGTACCTGCAATACACACACGTTAGTTGAATGCAAAATGGTAATGCGATGATGCAATATGATAAATAATGCAATCTGCGAACACAGGGGCTATGCTGTAGCCTGAAGAGGAACATCTCTGTGATCAAGAACAGAAAACCACCACAGTCACCAGAACTTCAGGACACTAACTATCATCTGATACTCAAAATATCAATCCCCTGGTAAGAAATTTGTCTGAACCTCTGTATCTGACGAGAAAACCATCTGATAATAACATCAACCTCAGATAAGGAACCCATTTGATCCAAACAATACACCTGGAGATTAATCAAGAACACCATCTGATAACTGCTGAATCATGGTTTCTGAAGGCCAGTTTTCCTGCAATAACCCAATCCCTCTCACAGGTATGATAGACCTAATCCACGGACAAAGGTACGGCATCCTATGCGGTCATCAGCGTCACAGACTTTCATGAGTGATGATACGATTCCCAGAAGGAGTGGCATCATCAAGTCATGAAGAGGCCTCACTTAGCTGACTTCCAAATGATCGGTCCCCAGAGTCGACAATCCTCACGTCTGGACTCCCCTCGATCCTCAGGACCGGAAAGGAGCACCTCTGCGAGAATCTCGTCTGAGCGTAGATTTCGTAGGGAACTGTGCCTGCTCAGTAGACAGGTTCGTCTACTACTCTCCGCAACTATATCTAGGTGCATACTCAAGCCCAGGTCCGGCTTCTCACTCACAGTAACCTCCCTTGCCCACAGCAATAATCATAATAATATAATGCTGGAAAATAAATGCGGAAAGGTAAAGGTACAGAAAAGTAAAGTGCAGAAAGGATAAAACATATATGCACGACACCCAACAAATAAACACCCAAGCGCTAGGATTGACTCGCGTAGGGGATGGGAAACGGTCCCAGCATAAGGGATGGGAAAAGTCCCTAAATGCTATAAGTCCCCAGCAGAGTCGCCAGCTATCGCTACTGCGAAAATCGGCGCCGGCTTGACAGGAGAGTCGCCACCGTGCGTTATTTATCCCTCAGAGCGGGAAAGGAAACGCTCGAAGTAAACCTCGCAAAGACGGGAAAAGGTATGGTCATCGCAACCAAAACCTGGATTCGGGAGTCGGTTACGCAAGGGGAAGGTATTAGAACCCCTCACGTCCATCGTACTCGATGGGATCCACGCTTGGTGTTTATAAGGAAAAGGGTGTGTTATCTATCTACGCTAATGGTCGGTCTGAAAAGAAAATAAAAGGACAGGACTCAACAGAACATACGGTGTTCTAGGCCTACGTACTCCCTCGTGCAATGGGAAAGTCAGAGTCAACGTAGTTCGACTACCTACGTCTAAACGGGGACTCTCACACAGCAGTGAGAAAACAAACTGGTCCTAAAGGCTCGGGGACCTATAACTACGATCTGGTCTCAAATGCACTCGGGCGAGAGAAAGGGATAACAATTAGTCGTCAGCGGGAAGGTCTCGATCGCACAGCCGCGAGAGAACAAAGGTTAGTTGTTAGTATGCTCGCTAGGATATCGCATCCTATGCCTACATATCCTCGTCGGGTACGAGGAATCAGAGCAGCTGTAGTTCAGCTAACTACGAATCAAGCTACTCAACAGCTCCTACTGAAAGGAAAGGGAAAAGACACCCTAGACTATAGCTGGAAAAGGGGAATCTACCTACTGCTATCATGCCTGGTTGACCATCCTAATTTCTATCATAACGACTCCGCAGCGGAGAAGTCAGAGCTCCTAAGGGATCACGGCAACAGGACTAAACGGCAAACGGGAAATACTGCAAAGTAAAGAAATACTAGAAATATGCATGAATGCAATGACTAAACAAACAAGGCGCAAAGGCCGCAAACCACAGAGGCAAGGGAGCTCAGCTCTACCAAATACCAACAAGCAAAGCCACTCAATAACAAACAAGCAGAAGGAGGACCACCTCAACTTCTCATGCACACAAAGTCTACTTCTAAGATGCACCTACCTCAAAACTATCTAGATGAATCCCTAGGTCTAATGCAACACAACACCACACAAGTCAAACAACCTAAAGAGAAATCTAGCTAACTTGATAAACCTCTATCCAAAGCTTAAACAAAAACCCTGAGCAAGACCCTAAACAAACTTCTGATCTATCTCTAAACAAAAACCCTATGCAACACCTTAAGCAAAGATCTAAGGAAAAACTCTAATCAGAACCCTAAGCAAGAGGAATCAATCCCAGTCTCCAAGCTTCAGAACAAGCTTACCAGAGAAAGGGAGCTAAGCAGACAAACTCATAGTGCCTTCCTCGGGAAAGTACCAGGAGGTTACCACTCAGGAGTCATATCCTACGCGGCTCGACAACTGTGATCAGTTTACATTCCTCCTCAGGAGAAATTAAACTCACATGAAGGCTCCGGCATCATTGGATACTTGAGAAATCTTATCTGAACTAAGGGAACTAAGTGAGCAGACCCATAGGACCTTCCTCAGGAAAGTACTAGGAGGCTGACACTTAGGAATCGTATCCTACGTGGCTCAACAACTGTGATCAGTTTACATTCCTCCTCAGGAGAAATTAAACTCACATGAAGGCTCCAGCATCATTGGATACTTGAGAAATCCTAGATAAACTAAGGAACTAAGTGAACAGACCCATAGGACCTTCCTCAGGAAAGTACTAGGAGGCTGACACTTAGGAATCGTATCCTACGTGGCTCAACAACTGTGATCAGTTTACATTCCTCCTCAGGAGAAACTAAACTCACAAGTTGGCTCCAACATCATTGGATACTTAAGAAATCCTAGATAAACTAAGGAACTAAGTGAACAGACCCATAGGACCTTCCTCAGGAAAGTACTAGGAGGTTACCACTCAGGAATCGTATCCCATGCGGCTCAACAACTGTGATCAGTTTACATTCCTCCTCAGGAGAAATTAAACTCACAAGTTGGCTCCAACATCATTGGATACTTAAGAAAGAGGTGAGAAGAAAGAATGAAAGTCATTCATAGTGCCTTCCTCAGGAAAGTACCATAAACTCCCTTCAAACTTCAGGATCTCGAACCTCACAAACAGGGAACAAGCTTCTAGACTAGGTCTTCAACCCAATGCATCCTTGCAATCTCCAACAGGACTTCAGCTAGCTCCCATCTTTGAGAAGAAACCACAGGCCCTCAAACTACGAGAAACTAACTCTGGAGTTCAACCACAGTTGAACTTCAAAGTCAGAAGTCATCAAGACTTCTCCTATCCTCAAGCTCAGACTAAAACAATATCAGAACATCCTACAAAAATCTAACAAAAATATATGGGAAACCTACATTATTCTAGCACAACATACTAAAAAATCAGAACAAAATTCATTACCAGATGAAAGAACTAAAATCAACAAAGCAGACATATCCACAAACCAATTATTCACTATCAAAATAATACAAAAAATGCAATTAAACTGAAAATGCATGATTAAGCTAATGTTTTTGCACTATAAAATTCTACGTTGAATTACGAGTCTACAGAAAAAAGAACGGAATTATTTGATTAAACCTACTATTTTTTATGAATTTTCTAATAATATGCATGCACTAAAAAATATTAAAGTAAATGGAAAATATACCAAAAATAGTAAACAAAAATAAAATGGAATTTTTATTTTTATTTAATTTTCTAGACATTATGATTGACCTATAGCAAGAAGAAGAATTAAAAAACATTGATTTTCTATTTTATGTGATTTATTTACAAACAAGAAAATATAAAAGAAAAAACAAAACAAAATAAATGAATTAAAATGGGGGAGGGGGTTCAAACAGCAAGTTTTTTCATTTATTATTGCATTGGGCCCACACCAGGGGGCGTGAATAGCAAAGGGGCGCAGGGCCCAATGAGTCAGAAAGTCATTACAAAAAAATAAAAGAAGAACAAACGCAGGGGGGGTGCAGTCAGTGGGTTTTTCATGGCTATTTCCATTGGGCTTACGCACCAGGGGGTGCGAATAGCACTTGGGCATAAGGCCCAGCCCAATCTGTCTATCTCCTCTCTCACAAGGGGGGGTGAACGAGTGAATGGAGGGTTATGGTTCAGCTAACACACTTGGGCCTGGCCCAAACCCTAACCCTAACCAACGAACAAAACCAAACTCCTTCCCCCAATCCCTAAACACTGTTCACCTACTGCAAACCAAACCCTAGCTGCCTTCTCTCACCTTCTCTGAAACAAACCCTAATCACAAGCAAACAGACTACTCTCAAACCATCATCAACGATCCCTCCTGAGAAACCACCGTCATCACCATATGAGCATTCAAATGCATCTCAAACGAATAACCCTAGCGAAACCCTCACAGCCTTAACGTTTGAATCTGAATCGTTCAAGGCTAAACCCTATCGCATGCGAAGAACAGAATTTAGAGAGAAAGGAGATAAGAACCTGGATGACGAGATTTTCTGGAGAGCGCTTCTTGAAACCGGAGCAAGCGATGAAGTTCCTGAGGTGTGATTGAAGATCTTCTGGGAAACAGTGAAGAACTCGATGAGTCCTATGAAGATCTGGGAAGAAAGCTTCAAGAACTGACGAAGACAATGATTCTGAAGCAGATAGATCTTGAAGATCCTTTGAGTTGCGTAGATGTTCTGAGGAAAATCTTCAGAAGATCTTTGAGTATCTTGATGAGGGAGGATGAACCACGAGGATCTTCTGTGAAGATTGTTAACGGATCGTGTTCGCTAGTTGATGGAGTTTTCTGGAAATTCCAGATGAACGTTGAATGTTTGATGATGTTCTGGAAAACCTCTCGAAGAATGATGAATCCTTGCTGATTTTCTGGAAAATTGCATGAAGGTTCCGGCGAGTATGAGTTTTCCGGCGAGGCGAAGACGAAGGGGGACGGAGGAGGATCGAAGAAGAAAAGAGTGTTTCTGGGTTTTTTGCAACTTTTTGCAGTTTCCGGCAAGGGACGGTGGCCGGAGACGGTTGGACGGTGGCTCAGGGCGTCTGCATGCCCGGCGGCGAGGTCCCGGTGATGCTCCGGTGACTAGCTGTGGTGGTGACAAGTGGCGCAGAGGGTTACTGCATGGGAAGCGCGTGTCTGAGGCGTGGCAGAAAGGGAGAGTGAGGATGGATACGTGGAAGCTCTCTGGGAGTTTCTGAGTGGTGTGGTGGGGGCCCCTGAATGTGGACGCGTGGGGCCCTTCTTATAGTGACAAGTGTCACACTCTGACTCTGGACAAAAAACTGCCAAAAACGAATTGGATAAAAAAAACTGAAATGGGCCTCCAAAAATCCCCTCTGGGCCCAACGAAAATCTGGACAAAAAACCTTAAAAACTGAAAAAACTCAATTAAGCCCTAATTAAAGCTAAACTACCACTTAAAATTGATTATAGATCTGAGCCTTAATCAACTAACTATTAAACTACAGTTAACTCCTAATTAAACTGAACCTCAATTAAACTAAACAAATTCAATGGAAATCTAAACAAAAATTAACTCCTAATTAACCTAACTAAACCCTAATTAGATCTAAAAAATTAATAAAACTCTATTAATTTCTAAAAAACCCATTAAAGTTCTATTTAATTTCTATTAAAATTCTATAAAATGCCTATTAAAAATTCTACACTATTATTTAAAACTAGTAAATCTATTTAAAATCTATATAAAATCCTAAAAAGAGATTTAAACTATTTAAAATTCTAAAAAATCTATTTAAATCCTAAAAATGATTAAAAAACTATTAAACCTATTTTAAAATCTATATAAAATTCTAAAAAGAGATTAAACTATTAAACTATTTAAAACTATTAAAAAACTATTAAATCCTAAAAATGAATTAAAAGCTATTAAAAATCTATAAAATTCTATATTATCCTAAAAAATGCAGACAAATGCAAATGACCACCATAAAAGAGCGCACGAGACCAGATCGAATCGAACAGAGAACCCCGGGCGTCAGAATATCCCCAAAATCACTATGCAAGCTAAAAATCACCGAGGAGCGCACAATTTCCCGAAAATAAAACCCTGATGATCTAGACTGGATCTGCCATATCTGATAGACGAAAATCGAGCTGTAACCCTGATATCCTCCGTTTGTGCACAAATATCATGCGTCTGATTTGTGAATATGAATTTAAACCACGAGTCAGATAGGAGAATCGGTTGGTCAAATTTTAGGGTGCAACACTCTCTACGGTTTAAAACAAGCACCACGAGCATGGTATGATCGCCTTAGCAACTTCTTATGTGAGAAAGGATTTACAAAAGGAAAGGTTGACAAGACGCTGTTTATAAAGAAGATCAAGGGTAACACCTTGTTAGTACAAGTCTACGTCGACGACATCATATTTGGATCAACAAACAAAGAACTGTGCGAAGAATTCTCACTCATGATGCGAGAAGAATTCGAGATGTCCATGATGGGAAAGTTAAATTATTTTCTTGGACTACAAATCAAGCAAACCAAGGATGGAATCTTCCTCAACCAATCCAAGTACTGTAAGGAATTAATAAAGAAATTCGATATGGATAGTTGCAAGATGATGTCTACTCCTATGGGATCCGGAACGTATGTTGATCAAGATGAATCTGGTACTCCAATTGATATTACTAAATATCGAGGTATGATTGGTTCATTACTATATTTGACGGCAAGCCGTCCTGACATTATATTTAGTGTTTGTTTGTGTGCGCGCTTCCAAGCAAATCCGAAGGAATCGCATCTCACTGCTGTGAAGAGAATTATCAAGTATCTCAAAGGAACGACCAACGTCGGATTATGGTATCCTAAAGGTAGTACTTGTTCTTTAGTTGGTTATTCTGACGCTGACTATGCAGGATGCAAAACCGATAGAAAAAGTACAAGTGGTACATGTCATATTCTCGGAAATGCTCTAGTATCATGGGCCTGCAAGAAGCAAGCTTGTGTAGCACTCAGCACCGCCGAAGCAGAATACATCGCCGCAGGAAGTTGCTGTGCACAGATTTTATGGCTGAAACAACAACTTCTGGATTATGGTGTTGACCTCGGATGCATTCCTCTATGATGTGACAATACTAGTGCCATAAATATCACAAAGAATCCGGTTATGCATTCCAGAACAAAGCACATCGATATCCGACATCATTTCCTTCGAGATCACGTATTAAACAGAGATGTTGATGTTACTTTCGTCGACACACACAACCAACTCGCCGACATCTTCACCAAGCCTTTGGCAAAAGAATCATTCTACAAAATTCGGAGAGAACTTGGGATTCTTGATGAAGGTGACATCTGATCTTTGTCTCTATTATATGTATGCATTATTTGTGATATGTTTTCATGTGTATGCATTCTGTTTTTTATGTATTTTTCAAAAATTCGAGCATGTTAATCGATTAACCATATGGGTTAACCGATTAACACTGTTGAATTTTCAATTCTGATTAAATTTTTTAATGTGTTAACCGATTAACCTATATGGTTAACCGATTAACACTGTTAATTTTTCAAAAAATCAGAAACGAAAATTAATTAAATTTTTGAAAATTTTATATTTTTCTTTATATATTTTGTGTGGTCCATATTCTCTTAAATATCCACATCCATATCCAAAATCCACATTCCCTCTTAAAATCCTAACTTCTCTCTCCCACTCTTAAAAGTTGGAAAAACTCCCCACAACTTCTCAAACCCTAACTTCCCCAGAACCCACAACCCCAGTTCTCTCAAACCTCCATCCATGGCTTCAACATCAAACCGCGGCAAGGGAAAACTTCCAGAACATCATTTTGCATCAGAATCAGATGACAACAGTATTCCAATGGAAACCACGAAAAAGAGACGGATGGATTTCAAAGTGTGTGTTCGTCAACTTATGCCGGTAAAGTATGTGAATCTTCGAGCTTTTCCTGCAATATCTTTTGATTTTCCTACTCTGTTGGAATATCAGCGTATCGACAAGTTCGTCACCGACTCTGGTATTATCTATCTTGATCTGGTTAAAGCTTTTATGAATAAAATGTCTGTATATCTGGACATGGATGAGAACCACATGATCCGGTCCACCATTAGAGATCATGAGTTTGTTGAGAATTTATCCACCCTTGCTAGACACCTTAAGATTCCATCAAAGGGATGCTTCCTGAGGAAAGGTGTAAACCATGTAGGTGGACCCTGGGCAAACTATGATAAAATGGAGTATTACTATCAGATTTGCAGGTTCCCAAAAGAAACCGTTATTGCAAACTCTCGCACTGCTCGTATGCTATGCTATGCCAAGAATCTGACAGTATCTGATCGAATGCTTCACTACATTATCTGCTATGTCCTCATTCCAAAGGACTCAAATCACACTCAGATCAACGACTTGGAAATGCAGCTGATCTTTGCTATTAAGAATCACATCAGAGTCAATTGGATTTTGACTATTATGTATCATCTGCAGCAACAACTTCATTGCATTACCCGGCTGCCATATGCTCGCTTGGTTTCTAGAATTCTGGAATTAACTGAACTTGACCTCAACAGAGAACCATCCTCCAAAATGAAACCTACAACTAATGAGATCAATGAGATTAATATTGTGAAGAATACTGGAATCACCAAGGCGGCTGACGGTACCTACAGGTATACTGATGACGGTCCTGTGCATCACGCTTATCCAATGCCTGAAGGGGGTCTTACCAGTGAGTTTCTCTACACAACCATGATGAACCAGCATCGAGAATCCATGAATATGCATAGAGAGACCTCCCGAGCAATTGCCTCCCTTAGAAACCTCATTCTTAACCCTCCACATTCCAGCACCCGAGTTGTGGACGACGAGATTGAAGAAGAGGTTGATAGTGATGATGAAGAAGAGGAGGAGGATATGGCGGATGAGGATTTTTAGAGAATATGCTGCTGCTGTTGTTTTTATTGCTTTGCTTTCTAGTTTTAAGTTTTTATGCTTTCATTTGAACTATGTTTTATTGTAACAAGTACAATTTCTATTTGCTGCATTTTATATGTACTACTGTTTGTGCTTTGTGTTTACTTGGCTTTGCATGTGCTTATTACTATATATACTGCTATCTTGTGATTTCTTTGAAAGCTCTTCCTTTTTGCTGATGTCAAAGGGGGAGAAGAGCTTGGTTCTTTTAATGTCTCTCTGTGTGCAGATTTCTTTTCCTCTGTTAAGATAGGGGGAGTTGCTAGACATAGGGGGAAAACCAGATCAAGAACCAAGAGATATCGCACAACATTTTTTGATTGCCATCATCAAAAAGGGGGAGAATGTAGAAGCATGCTTCAGTCTCAAGTTTTGATGATGTCAATACTACTCAAAGTCATCTCTTGATTGCAAAAAGATAAGCCGTTCAAAGTCATCAAGATCAAGTCAAGCTATCTTTCAAGTCAAGCTACATATGGAACTATGATTCTTCCAGACTTGGCTGCATTACTGGTATATCAAATCCACCTTTATAATTTGATATACAAGTGTTCAAAAACATCAATCATTTGTGCATAATACATAAGCATGTTTTTGAAACCTTAAAAATGGTATAACATTATTTTAAAAAAGCATTTTTCTGAAAATTAGCAGTGTTAACCGATTAACCATATAGGTTAACCGGTTAACCAATTTGAATTTTGAATTTTCTGGGCTAACGTACCAATGTTAACCGATTAACCATATGGGTTAACCGATTAACACTGAACGTGCAGTGAAAAATTGCTTTGTTTCAAGTTCAAAAAATTATTTTAAAAACATACCTTTTCATGGTTTGAATCTTTTAAAATTATACCTTTTCTGAAAGGTTATTTTACTCATATAAATTCTGAGTTTTTCATTTGGAAAAACAACCAATAGAACATAACTCAAAAACTTTTCAACCTCCAATACTCATTTTAAAATTATCTTAGAATCAAATTCATTTTTCAAAAAGTGTTCATATTTGCATTGAAAATTTCATATTCATTGAACACTTGTATTGAAAAATTACAAAGAGTGAATTTTGATTCATTGGAGAAGATCACTTTGATAGTTATTCTCAAACCAAATTCATTACAATTATTTTATTTTTGACTTGTGATCCAGGATTGTTGGACACAAGGGTGAGTGTTTACAAGAGGATTGTTCTTGTACACTTGTTAGTTTTATTGTTTGATAGTAGGCCTCACCGGTTGATGGTGTGATAGGTTGTACTGTTTTAAACAATAGTGAAAACTCTCTTTCATGTTAAAAGGGGAGTGGAGTACTCTCGGATTGTGAGGGGAACCACTATAAATTCTGTGTCTTTTTTCTTTCTGTTGATTTACTGCATTCCATAACCAAGAACACCATCCAGTATATTTTCAAGAACCATATAAAAACCGGAAAAATTTCAAAAGTCCTAATTCACCCCCCCCCCCCCCCCTCTTAGGCATACTCTGTTCTTACAATATATATATATATATATATATATATATATATATATATATATATATATATATATATATATATATATATATATATATATATATATATATATATATATATATATATATATATATATATATATATATATATATATATATATATATATATATATATATATATATATATATATATATATATATATATATATATATATATATATATATATATATATATATATATATATATATATGTCTATATATATATATATATATATATATATATATATATATATATATATATATATATATATATATATATATGTCTATATATATATATATATATATATATATATATATATATATATATATATATATATATATATATATATATATATATATATATATATATATATATATATATATATATATATATATATATATATATATATATATATATATATATATATATATATATATATATATATATATATATATATATATATATATATATATATATATATATATATATATATATATATATATATATATATATATATATATATATATATATATATATATATATATATATATATATATATATATATATATATACTGCTCTGTCCCGCTCATCACACGGGGTCGGCCCAATCCATCTCTCCGTCGTGGAGGGCCTAGCTCATTGATCAGTTGTCGCGCGCGGATCAAAACGAGTGTTTTTGATGAAAACGTAATACAGCGACAATTCAACTCGGATATCGTCTCAAGGATTATTTTATGTGATTAATCTACCAAATTCGAAATGGAGGGGGAGTTGGTTTGGTTTCTGATCGGATAAATAAAGAAAATACAATTAAGCGGTTAAAATAAGTGATTATCAAAATAAGTCAATCTACTGTTTTCGGTTCCGGCTTATCCCGGGTTTCTACCTTACCAATTTCCTAAGCGATTTCGATCCCTATTCGATTCCTCTGTCAATTAACAAGCGCAAAAGACATAAACTAGATTAAATATCCTATATTCCTAATTAAGCAAACGAATTAAGTTTTCGTGAATTAAGCAAACACGAATTATAAACGCGAATTAACGACAAAGCGACGTAACGACGAATAAAAGCTAAGGATGCAATCATACGAATTTAATCAAAACAATTCTATAAACTAACAGATTAAGCAAAAGCAATTCATAGAATAGTGTTTAAAGAGAAACGAATTAGATTGATAAAGTAAAAACCTCAAAGCGTTGGAACGCGATTACAGCAGAATGACTCTAAGGAATTAGCTCTCCATTGGTCTCTCAAAGCTCCGAATGTATTTTTCGTGAAAATGTAACTAGGTGAACAGTAACACGAGTATTTTTCCTTTAAAAAGAAAGCAAATTCGGGTAATAACCCAACTGGGTCGAAAACATAACACAGACCCAATACATGACCCAACACTAAAATAAAATTCTAATGCAGTAACTTCAAACGGAATTCTTGAATTTTAAATAAAATTCTAATGCAGTAACTTCAAACGGAATTCTTGAATTTTGGGCTCCAAATATGACTTCGACTCCAACATGAAAGTCGTAGCTCTCTCTCTTAGCTTTTCGGCGATTTTTAAAACGCCTCAAACGAATTTCCGGAACTCCAGTTATGATCGTTTCCGTGCAGACTGCTAAAGCTGAAAAATAAGTGCGGAAATCAAATTAAGCCAAAAATTAAATAAAATATAAAAACAAAATAAAACATAAAAATAATCAAGATAAAGTAAAGAAATGCCTAAGTAAAAATATAGGAGAAAGTGCATAAATATGCACTGATCACTCATCACGCTGGGAGCGATTAAGAGTCTCCCCATGGACACAAACCTTAGGATCTATGACATTTTGATATTAATGATTATAGGAATACCTTAACGAATATAATGAGAAAGATTTTTAGACAATGGCAACGATAATTCTAAAATACAAAAGTGTACAGACAAGTGTTTGACACTGGTTGGCTTGTGGATTTTTCTCAACCGGTACTCGTAATGTCTTGAAAACTCTTCGAATGGGGATAAAAAGAGATAATCTTCTTATAGGATGATATATTTGAGATCAAAGCCTATATATAGAATGATAATCATTTAGAATTCTCATTATTTCGAAATGGATTATCTTGACATCCACTTATATTTAAGCACATATTCAATTAAATAATTAATTATTAAAATATAATTAATTATTTTATTTACTTATTCAACCGATTAAGATTCTTATATATATATTGCTCTGTCCCGCTCATCACACGGGGTCGGCCCAATCCATCTCTCCGTCGTGGAGGGCCTAGCTCATTGATCAGTTGTCGCGCGCGGATCAAAACGAGTGCTTTTGATGAAAACGTAATACAACGACAATTCAACTCGGATATCGTCTCAAGGATTCTTTTATGTGATTAATCTACCAAATTCGAAATGGAGGGGGAGTTGGTTTGGTTTCTGATCGGATAAATAAAGAAAATACAATTAAGCGGTTAAAATAAGTGATTACCAAAATAAGTCAATCTACTGTTTTCGGTTCCGGCTTATCCCGGGTTTCTACCTTACCAATTTCCTAAGCGTTTTCGATCCCTATTCGATTCCTATGTCAATTAACAAGCGCAAAAGACATAAACTAGATTAACAATCCTAAATTTCAAATTAAGCAAACGGATTAAGTTTTCGTGAATTAAGCAAACACGAATTATCAACGCGAATTAACGACAAAGCGACGTAACGGCGAATAAAAGCTAAGGATGCAATCATACGAATTTAATCAAAATAATTCTATATACTACCAGATTCAGCAAAAGCAATTCATAGAATAGTGTTTAAAGAGAAACGAATTAGATTGATAAAGTAAAAACCTCAAAGCGTTGGAACGCGATTACAGCAGAATGACTCTAAGGAATTAGCTCTCCATGGTTCTCTCAAAGCTCCCAATGTATTTTTCGTGAAAATGTAACTAGTTGAACAATAACACGAGTATTTTTCCTTTAAAAAGAAAGCAAATTCGGGTCATAACCCAACTGGGTCGAAAACATAACCCAGGCCCAATACATGACCCAACACTAAAATAAAATTCTAATGCAATAACTTCAAACGGAATTCTGGAATTTTAGGCTCCGGATCTGACTTCGACTCCAACTCGAAAGTCGTAGCTCTCTCTCTTAGCTTTCCGGCGATTTTTATAACGCCTCAAACGGATTTCCGGAACTCCAGTTATGATCGTGTCCGTGCAGACTGCTAAAGCTGAAAAATAAGTGCAGAAATCAAATTAAGCCAAAAATAAAATAAAATATAAAAACAAAATAAAACATAAAAATAATCAAGATAAAGTAAAGAAATGCCTAAGTAAAAATATAGGAGAAAGTGCATAAATATGCACTGATCACTCATCACGCTGGAAGCGCTTAAGCGTCTCCCCATTGACACTAACCTTAGGATCTATGACATTTTGATATTTTTTTAGACAATGACAACGATAGTTCTAAAATACAAAAGTGTACAGACAAGTGTTTGACACTGGTTGGCTTGTGGATTTTTCTCAACCGGTACTCGTAATGTCTTGAAAACTCCTCGAATGGGGATAAAAAGAGATAATCTTCTTATAGGATGATATATTTGAGATCATAGCCTATATATAGAGAGATAATCATTTAGAATTCTCATTATTTAGAAATGGATTATCTTGACATCCACTTATATTTAAGCACATATTCAATTAAATAATTAATTATTAAATATAATTAATTATTTTATTTACTTACTCAACCGATTAAGATTCTTATATATATATATATATATATATATATATATATATATATATATATATATATATATATATATATATAAATATATATATATATATATATATATATATATATATATATATAAATATATATATTATATATATATATATATATATATATATATATATATATATATATATATAAATATATATATATATATATATATATATATATATATATATATATATATATATATATATATATATATATATATATATATATATATATATATATATATATATATATATATATATATATATATATATATATATATATATATATATATATATATATATATATATATATATATATATATATATATATATATATATATATATATATATATATATATATATATATATATATATATATATATATATATATATATATATATATATATATATATATATATATATATATATATATATATATATATATATATTGCTCTTTCCCGCTCATCACACGGGGTCGGCCCAATCCATCTCTCCGTCGTGGAGGGCCTAGCTCATTGATCAGTTGTCGCGCACGGATCAAAACGAGTGTTTTTGATGAAAACGTAATACATCGACAATTCAACTCGGATATCGTCTCAAGGATTCTTTTATGTGATTAATCTACCAAATTCGAAATGGAGGGGGAGTTCGTTTGGTTTCTGATCGGATAAATAAAGAAAATGCAATTAAGCGGTTAAAATAAGTGATTATCAAAATAAGTCAATATACTGTTTTCGGTTCCGGCTTATCACGGGTTTCTACCTTACCAATTTCCTAAGCGATTTCGATCTCTATTTGATTCCTATGTCAATTAACAAGCGCAAAAGACATAAACTAGATTAACAATCCTATATTCCAAATTAAGCAAACGGATTAAGTTTTCGTGAATTAAGCAAACACGAATTATAAACGCGAATTAACGACAAAGCGACGTAACGACGAATAAAAGCTAAGGATGCAATCATACGAATTTAATCAAAACAATTCTATAAACTAACAGATTAAGCAAAAGCAATTCATAGAATAGTGTTTAAAGAGAAACGAATTAGATTGATCAAGTAAAAACCTCAAAGCGTTGGAACGCGATTACATGACTCTAAGGAATTAGCTCTCCATGGTTCTCTCAAGCTCCGAATGTATTTTTCGTGAAAATGTAACTAGGTGAACAGTAACACGAGTATTTTTCCTTTAAAAAGAAAGCAAATTCGGGTCATAACCCAACTGGGTGGAAAACATAACCCAGGCCCAATACATGACCAAACACTAAAATAAAATTCTAATGCAGTAACTTCAAACGGAATTCTGGAATTTGGGCTCCGCATCTGACTTCGACTCCAACACGAAAGTCGTAGCTCCCTCTCTTAGCTTTCCGGCGAATTTTAGAACGCCTCAAACGGATTTCCGAAACTCCAATTATGATCGTTTCCCGTGCAGACTGCTAAAGCTGAAAAATAAGTGCGGAAATCAAATTAAGCCAAAAATAAAATAAAATATAAAAACAAAATAAAACATAAAAATAATCAAGATAAAGTAAATAAATGCCTAAGTAAAAATATAGCAGAAAGTGCATAAATATGCACTGATCACTCATCACGCTGGGAGCGCTTAAGCGTCTCCCCATGGACACAAACCTTAGGATCTATGACATTTTGATAATAATGATTATAGGAATACCTTAACGAATATAATGAGAAAGATTTTTAGACAATGGCAACGATAATTCTAAAATACAAAAGCGTACAGACAAGTGTTTGACACTGGTTGGCTTGTGATTTTTCTCTCAACCGGTACTCGTAATGTCTTGAAAACTCTTCGAATGGGATAAAAAGAGATAATCTTCTTATAGGATGATATATTTGTGATCATAGTCTATATATAGAATGATAATCATTTAGAATTCTCATTATTTCGAAATGGATTATCTTGACATCCACTTATATTTAAGCACATATTCAATTAAATAATTAATTATTAAATATAATTAATTATTTTATTTACTTACTCAACCGATTAAGATTCTTATATATATATATATATATATATATATATATATATATATATATATATATATATATATATATATATATATATATATATATATATATATATATATATATATATATATATATATATAGTAAATATATATAAATATATATAATATATATATATTATATATATATATATATATATATATACTATATATATATATATATATATATAATTATATATATATATATATATATATATATATATATATAATATATTATATATATATATATATATATAATATATTATATATATATATATATATATATATATTGCTCTGTCCCGCTCATCACATAGGGTCGGCCCAATCCATCTCTCCGTCGTGGAGGGCCTAGCTCATTGATCAGTTGTCGCTCGCGGATCAAAACGAGTGTTTTTGATGAAAACGTAATACAACGACAATTCAACTCGGATATCGTCATCGAGGATTCTTTTATGTGATTAATCTACCAAATTCGAAATGGAGGGGGAGTTGGTTTGGTTTCTGATCGGATAAATAAAGAAAATGCAATTAAGCGGTTAATATAAGTGATTATCAAAATAAGTCAATTTACTGTTTTCGGTTCCCGGCTTATCACGGGTTTCTACCTTACTAATTTCCTAGCGATTTCGATCTCTATTTGATTCCTATGTCAATTAACAAGCGCAAAAGACATAAACTAGATTAACAATCCTATATTCCAAATTAAGCAAACGGATTAAGTTTTCGTGAATTAAGCAAACACGAATTATAAACGCGAATTAACGACAAAGTGACGTAACGACGAATAAAAGCTAAGGATGCAATCATACGAATTTAATCAAAACAATTCTATAAACTAACAGATTAAGCAAAAGCAATTCATAGAATAGTGTTTAAAGAGAAACGAATTAGATTGGATAAAGTAAAAACCTCAAAGCGTTGGAACGCGATTACAGCAGAATGACTCTAAGGAATTAGCTCTCCATGGTTCTCTCAAAGCTCCGAATGTATTTTCCGTGAAAATGTAACTAGCTGAACAGTATCACGAATGTTTTCCTTTAAAAAGAAAGCAAATTCGGGTCATAACCCAACTGGGTCGAAAACATAACCCAGGCCCAATACATGACCCAACACTAAAATAAAATTCTAATGCAGTAACTTCAAACGGAATTCTGGAATTTTAGGCTCCGAATCTGACTTCGACTCCAACCCGAAAGTCGTAGCTCTCTCTCTTAGCTTTCCGGCGATTTTAGAACGCCTCAAACGGATTTCCGGAACTCCAGTTATGATCGTTTCCGTGCAGACTGCTAAGTGAAAAATAGTGCAGAAATCAAATTAAGCCAAAAATAAAATAAAATATAAAAACAAAATAAAACATAAAAAAATTCAAGATAAAGTAAAGAAATGCCTAAGTAAAAAATAGCAGAAAGTGCATAAATATGCACTGATCACTCATCACGCTGGGAGCGCTTAAGCGTCTCCCCATGGACACAAACTTAGGATCTATGACATTTTGATATTAATGATTATAGGAATACCTTAACGAATATAATGAGAAAGATTTTTAGACAATAACAACGATAATTCTAAAATACAAAAGTGTACAGACAAGTGTTTGACACTGGTTGGCTTGTGGATTTTTCTCAACCGGTACTCGTAATGTCTTGAAAACTCTTCGAATGGGGATAAAAAGAGATAATCTTCTTATAGGATGATATATTTGAGATCATAGCCTATATATAGAATGATAATCATTTAG
>CAWUDS030005286.1:0-57400 GCA_963859935.3 Lathyrus sativus | reverse complement strand
CCCCTCAAACTTCAGGATCTCAAACCTCACAAACAGAAAACAAGCTCCAAACTCTGGGTCTCTGAGTCTTGATCTACAATCTTCTCCTTCATCATGCTCCTTCAATAAGGTCTTCAAAACAAACTAAACCCCACAACAAATTCCCAAAAATAAACCCCAGAGACAGACAAATAATCACAGAACAGTCAGTACAATCAGTCAACTTCAGAAAATACCTAAAAATACCAAAGCAAGAGGGAAAAATCTAACAATCATTCACAAGGGTCTATAACATCTACCCATACCATCCCTATATACCCATACCCAAAAATCAAATCAAAACTCCCAAAAGAAAATGAGTTACCTTACCTATGCATAACCTAAACCCTAATTATGATACCCTAATGCTAACCTAATTAAACTAATCAAATTTTAATCTAAAAATCATGAATTAAATCCTATGGGAACTAATATTCAATATCTAACTATGCCAAAAAGAATGGCTCAAAAATCTTAAGGGAAAGTCCTAAAAGAAATTCTACAAAATTAAGTATCAACTAAAACTTCTAAAAAAGATATTTACAAGAATAATATGCTAAAAATATTAAAAGAAAATAAAATGCCAATTTTATTTATTGATATTTTTCTAGACAAAATTATGAACATGTGAAAAAAATAAGCATTAAAAAATAATCATTTTTCATTTTTATATGATTTTTATAAAATGCTGAAATATAAAGGAAATTAAAATAAAAGAAATTGAATTAAAGGGGAGGGGGTGAGAACAGCAGAGACGCCCAGTTGTTATTTCAATGGGCCAGAACTGGTAGGGGTGCGCATACAACATTGCTTAAGCCCAGTGATTCAAAAGAAATAAAAGAAATTCAGAAAGAAAAGAGAAAAAACATGGTGCGAATAGTGAGGTTTGGACGTGTATCTGTTGGGCTTTGTACTAAGGGGGTGTGGATAGGATTCTGGCCCAAGTCCCCTTTTAATGAAACGCCGCGTTTCATTGTATTTGGCTTTTCCCTCCATTTTCTGAGATTTAATCTGGGCCACGCGATCAGATGACAAGTCAATGATGTCAACCAAATCCAACGCACGTGGATCATCGTCCCCGACGTGCTTAGGGTTTTCAGAAAATGTGAATTCCATGCATGGAACTTATACCTCCTCTATCTCCCTCGTCTGGCCATGAAATAAAACGATATAAAAACCAAACTTGCACCATTTTTCTCCCTCTACACATCCATGACCTTGGATTTTTCTAACACTCACCCTACAATGAAATACGAAAGGTGGAAGTTCTGGACACCATGTTTTAGCTCTGGTGTGCATGGAAACTATACGTGCTCAAACTACTCTAGAGTGTTCTATGCACTATGGTGAGTATTCTAAACATAATATCTAGGATTATCTTGCCCTAATCACCATGATCTTGATCACCCAAGAATCCACACCATATTCTGAACCTTCAAGAACAGCTCTTAAACTCCTCACACTGCATCCTCTAATGGTCTCTAACATATATATCCTAACCACATGTTCTAATATTGGATAAATAAGGAGATTCGATTGAAATTGCATACCTATCACTTGACGATGGCAATGGTGGTTATCCTCCAATCCAGCTCTTGTCACTTACTTCAAAGGATCTCCAATGGATGTTGAGCCTTCTGTATGCACTAATTCTTGATAACACCCTTTGAATCACTCTAGCCACTTCTTCATGCAACTTGGAGGGAAGACTTGGATCACACGAAACAGCCACTAATTCCACTAGTTCTTGCTGGCTTCTTACTCCATGATGATGGTAGAAGATGATTGTAACAAGAAATTTGGTAGTTGATGAAGTTTAGATGAAGTTTGAAATCAAAATGCAATTTGGAGTGATGGAATCAAACTATGGTTTGCAAGCACAATGAATCACCAACCCTGCCATGGATCAACTCTAGGGCATTTATAGAGAAGGATGGAAGTGTGTAGAAGCTTGTAGAAGATTCCAAGAAGTCTCTAGAATGTATCATGCAATGAGATTTTGATTTTTCCATATTTAGTAATTCTCATGCAAACTCATGATAAGCCATGCATTTCCACTTAATATCTCCTTAAATGAGTAATTGGTATGAGAACAAGGCATTTCAAACCCTTATGTAGCATTTTCTCACTTTCTCTTTTGGTGCCTTAAAATGCAAGAAACAAATTTACAAAGCAACTCCAATTTTTAAGCCTAAACTCAAAAATGTGGATAAACCATTGTTTTTAAAACGATGTTTGGATTCAAAATGACATATTGGATGACCTATTTTGGATTTGTGGATCTGCCAAACCAAATTCCAACTTGGATTCATTTAACTTATAAGTCATTTTTAGGTCATTTTTACCCAATCTTGTAAATCCTTGCTACAAGCTTTTTCAACAACTCATGACCACTTTTCTAGGCTTAAAATCCCATTTTAAACAACTTTGATGTTTTGAGTTTTTTCATTTGAGGCTTGGAAATAGGAGGTATGGCCTTTGCTTAAAATGACCTATAACTTCCAAATGACCAAAATACCCCTGTCTTGTTCAAACCATAAGTTGAGTTCTACAAATCCTATCAAGGACTTATAGTACTCTATAGAAATCTAAGAAGATGCTATTCAAAATTCATGTTGACCAAGAGATCATAGGAATCATCCTACTAGGGCAAAAGTTGTCTGCAAGTTGGGTGACTTTCAAGGACCCAGATTCACATACCTCAGCTGACCTGTAATTTGTCAAAAGCATAACTTGAGCTCTGCAACTCCTATCAAGGACTTCTACCACTCAAATTAAAGCTAAGAACAAGCTCTACAACATTCATGTTGCGGGGAAGATGAGATATTAATCACATCTTGAGCTAAAACTGCCTGGAAGATAGGGATCAAATTAGGGTTTTTTCACTGACACTCCTTAGAAACCCTAACTCAAAACTTCTCAAACTCCTCAATCATGATGAGTTGGTCTAGGAATCATCTTTATACCATCTTCATACATCATTCCATGATCTCATGGCCCTTGGATTAGGTCTCAACCTTCTCCAAATCTTCAGCTGATCTAGGATTGACCCAGTCAAACCCTAATTCTACCATTCATGGTTGAATCTTCTGAATTCTTGCTCAATGACCTCTCTGGGCTTCATGAGGGCTTTCAAGACATCTCATAGGCTTTCTCAAAGATTCAAGTTCATTCTCAAAGTCTCTGAATCATCTGAGGAGCACCCACAACTCTCAAGCTAGGAGGCTGGTTTCAACCAATTTCTCTGAGGATCTCTTGAACTTTCTGATGAAGGTATCAACTTTCAAACACTTGATGGGTGAATAATTGTTGGTCAAATTTTGGGGTGCAACACTCCACATTCTTACCGGGTGATCCAGGAATTTTCCTATGATTTTATCAACTGATATTTCGATATAGAAAGATCTCCTTATTTCTTCACCGCGGATTCTCGCGTCATTTTCTTGAAAAGATATTAGATCACCGTGGGAAACTTTCAAACGAGTAATGCTTACCATTCGATTATTCACACAAACCCTTCGATGAATTATCGGCTGCCTTGCTTGAGGAATAGTTTCACGAAAATGGAGACGAACCAGAATAACGTCCGATCTTGTTTCTGGATTGAGTAGAAAAGGGATATATGAAGTTCGTTCTGTTCCTCTGTGCATCTCTGTGATGGGTAAATCCCCATGAAAAAGGGGCAACTTTCGTGTAGTTTGTGATTGGATGTAACTGTTAAGATTTTCTCTCGGATAAATCTTTCTCTTAATAGATCTCTTCTTGTTCCTCAATCTTCGGAGAATGCGGCGTTGTGTTATTGTAAGTTCTCTGTTCCGAACATTTCCTGAAAGTAGACGACAAGTTTTAAATCGCATATCCCGTCTTTATCTTTCTTTCCTTGGGGGAATGCCGCAACAAAAGGGGCTATGAGAGTAGAACCCAATTTTGCCAAAAACCCCGACAAAAACAAGATGGAAACTGGCATACCAGTCTCATTTACCTCTCTTTCTTCATTCAATATCTGTCTAGCCTGCTAACGACGCCCTTTCTTATCTACGCTATTTACCCTTCATTACTTCCCCAGCTTAGAGTGAAGTTCCTTGCTTTCAGTCTATTGGGCCTAGAGGACTGGGAATTGGCAATAACAAGAATCGGTCCTTTAGCGATAGTGAAAGCTCAATCCCAACTGTCGAATCAAAAGCCTAAACCGTCTAAGGTATGAAGTTACTTTCCAAAGGTCAATCCCTTTCTTGATGCCTGCGTAGAAGTGCAGTTGCTATTAAGGAAGATGTGCCATTAGTTAGAAAAGAAAATTTCACATTCATTCACTTTCTTTGTTGGGAGGTGTAGACGCTTAAGCTGGGAACGACAGTAAGGTCCCTATATGAGATTTTGAACTTCTTGCTTGTAAGGCTGTGGCAATAGGAGGTTGGAGCGATGCATGATGGCCGGGAAAAGACGTAGCGCTTTAGAGACATTAGGATTACACCCTTATATCCCTGTCACAGAGTTTGGCCAGAAAAAAGGTCACGCTTTGGCCTATCATGAGATAATGAGTTTATGCACGTGGTGGAGCGGGCAGTCTTATGCCCTGGTAATCAAAGAAATGAGTAAAACGGCCCAAATAGCCAAATAGGTAAAGCAGAAGAGGCTTTATATTTTATAAGTCCATTACGACGGTTCAGGAGGCTAGAACCGTTGACCTTGAGGATGAAGCATAGCGCTGCTTAAGGAAGAGTTCACTTTTCTTTTACCGTAGGAGTTGCCGGCAGGTCTACCCCCTCGGAGACGGGTAGATCATCAGTCTGACTACTAATCAGGCCAGCGGAAAGCAAGGCCCTTTCTCACCTGCAGCAAATGAGGAGGGAGTTTTTAAGTGACTTGACGAAGGATTGGAACTAGGCCAATGCCAATCTCATCTATTGCAGCAAAGAAAGAGGAAAGGGGCGAAACGCTAGTTTGAATTGAAGTAGAGGAGATGCCATACGGTAGGAGGCAATAATTAATTAAGCCGGAATGAAGCCTTGTTTATTAGGCTAGATCGATGTGATGTATATTTCTTGGCTCTAATTCTCGGGGCACCATATGGCATATCCTCTTTATAAAGAAGGTTGAATTAGCACACTGAAAATGGCTTTGTGTAATCTGGCAACTGCGTATTTGAGAAGAGTCTTTACTATGGATGGGGATATTCATAGAATCTTCCTCTATTTTTTTTTGCATAGGATAGAAAGATGAAAGATAAAGACAAGTAAATTAAAGGCAAGTCACGAGATCAGAGGATTATACCGATGTACCATAATAGTGCAGCAAGGAGGAGAGACTAAGCAATCAAAGGGATGCAAGCAAGTCAGCTGTTTCGGTACGAAAGCCTATCCACCAAGGGTTTGCGGAGGTTTGACTCTAGTTCAAAACTCAAGAGGTACGAAACAACTCTCAGAAATCTGCCTTACCCACCTCACAAACAAAACAGGTACTTTTGTCCAGTTTCTCGAGGTGCGTGCAGAATCCCTATTTCCCTAGAACGGTTCTTGCTCTCCTATAACTCTAACCAAGAAGGTTTCCACCTCTCACTCAGAACATAAGTTCTCGGGTTCAACCCCCGAGTTGGCAACAGTCGAACGCTAAGTCCCCGATATAGCTCAGCGAACTAGCCAAGGGTCAAAGTACAAAAGCAATCGACAATCGAAAACCACAATAGGAGCTTACCGGGCAAGAAAGGAAATGCTCCCATTTAGTCACCCACCTTCTATCGTGTCTTATTTCGATCATTCTTAACCTCACACCTCTATGGCAGAAAGCAGAAGCGTCGGGAAAGACAGCTGGCGGTATGTATAACAAGCAGTTCCGGGGCTCATACTAAGAGAGAGAAGGGCCCACTACAAAGAAGATAGGTCCCTACCCTAGACACATTAAAGGTCAAAGAGATTCCTGATATTTTATTATATTTATGTTTGACAGCATGACACTAGTCAGAAGAAGATCGACGAACTCTGCGATACCATATTGGAACCATAGAGATGCCCCATACTCTCCTCGGGGAAGCCCTTTTGAAGCTGAGAGGGAATAGCACTTATATATAAGATATTTCCAGCTAGTTTCAGTGGAATGAACCCGGAATCTTTCTGAAAGGTCACTGATGGCCTTTCAAAGGAGAACTGTATAGCTGCGCACTTGTTTGCGAAACAGGTACGTCAATTATACCGTAAGTCCGATCCTTTATCTACTGCACTTTATTTAAAGCAGTGTGGCATTTGCCTTTAACAGGTTTACGCCGAGCCGCCTTACGAGCATGAGAGACTACCAGTTTTCGTCTCCCTCAGTCGGAATGGTCTACCTAGGATCATTCCTTCATTTCACCGTAAGGTGATAATGAGGAAGGATGATAAGGCAGACACATTAGTTCAGTTATATTTATCCTTCTTTTATTCACTTTGTCACGGGTCATACCGTTGGCAAAGTGATTAAGTGTGAGAATACTTGATTCTATTGTGACCCCTCCCAAGTTTCTGCAGACTGAAAGAGCATTTGATATGATGAAAATCTTACAATTGTTCAATCAGATCTCAGACTCTTGGCGAGTTCTGCTTCATAGGTACCTTCCATCGTTGACCTCTATACCTCTTTAGGGTATTGGCTTCGATTCTGGCAGAAGCGGGATGGCACACGACCTTTTATGTTAGGTTAGGGTCCAAGGGAATGACCATACCGAGGGATAGATACTTGGAAAACCTATAGAAAGGTGCGAGACTATATTCACATCGATTCAAATCATTAAGTGTTAGTTTTGATGACAAAACTCTTACCTGGCGTGTTGAAAAGGTGAGGGTGCTCCTCCCGCATCTTCTCCTCTAGTTCCCATGTAGCTTCGCGCTCGGAATGATTCCTACACGACGTATGGAATTGTGCGTGTCCTGAGTACCTACAACCAGAATTTCTGCCATTCAAAAGGGGGTCATAAGCTCTCACCAAAAGGGGAACATAGAAGAAAGAGATGTTGGAGGGTTGTTCGTCTCCTTGCACCTCCTTCAGAATCAATACCTGCTTATCGAAACTCCATGGCTCATTGTCCAGGACCCTTTGTTTATCACGCCAATGGAAGAACTGGAAAATAAATTGTTACCGATCTCCCTCAGAGCGCTATCTGATAATCAAATGGTGACTCCGCCTATCTTATATATATATATATATATTATGCTTTTTCAACATTGCTACCAATCTATTGCTAGCACAGGTATCAATAGCCTTAATTACCCGTTCATGCCATGTTTGGACTTTCTACGCACGAATCATAAGTTCTTTGGTTCGTAACGATCACAATGAACCATCCACAAGATAGAGATAGTACTTTTTTAATGCCATGATAACTATAATGTACGAGTTGATTCCCAAATCAGAAATTCTTTTATTGGATTCACAAGCCAAATCGAACGCTTACTTTCCAACCTAATTCGGGGTTACATTCCATGAATAAGTTATATGATAGAGAGAATGGAACGCCAAATTCATACATATATTCACTTTTATTTCTGCTTACTCATCGATGTAATAGAGAGAGAGAGAGAGAATTGTCACACATTTATGGTAACTCACCGCTTCATCCGTGTACAAACCATTAAGCCGACCATGGTAATTTGTCCCTTCCATCGATTTATCAATGCCTAGCACCTACCAAAGGCCCCCTCAAAGCCAAGCCCTTACGCCCTAATTCTTCATTAGGAAGATTTTCATACTGACCAAGAAAGAGCAAAAGGAGCTAAACCAACGATCAAAACATGCATATAATAAACTAATCCGCATCCACAGAAGGTGGAAGGTATATTAGTTATTAAGAAGTTTCGGCAGCAAGGAAGGAAAGAAGAAGAGGCAGGGGGAAAGACTTTAGTTAAGTTATGACCCTTGAATCTCTAGCCGACCTATTCGGCTGTGATCCTTTCAACCTTCCTTTCCTAGGCTAGGTTCCTCTTTGGCTCGAATCTAGTCTGGATCGATTGAATGGACAGACCAGACGACACGCTTGGACTGAAA
The DNA here is from genome assembly GCA_963859935.3 of Lathyrus sativus. NCBI lineage: Eukaryota > Viridiplantae > Streptophyta > Magnoliopsida > Fabales > Fabaceae > Lathyrus > Lathyrus sativus. The sequence continues at coordinate 49,372 of CAWUDS030005286.1, read as the reverse complement.
AACAATGTCTCTTAAATCTTCAACTTAGGATTGGTCCTATCGTGGTATCACTCTTGGATTGTCCAGTTCTGATCATTTACATATACGTAATCTTTGAATTGAACCCTTTTTTTTAGAAGCTCATTTCTGACCTTCCCTCTCTCTCGAGAGGAAACTTAGCTAGACAAATTCATTCTCTCGTACTTGAACTGCTGTAGACAAGAAGTGAAAGCAAAGCCCTAGGGAATTTTTTGTAACTAAGCGCTTCTTTTTCCTTAGATTCAGACAGCCTATACATATGATCTTTTGAGTTCTTCTCTCACTGGAAGGAAAGGATAGAATTAGGTAGGGTTATGTCACTGGGTGGAATTGGCCAGCTTTAAGCGCAATTTCCTCTACATTTAAGCTTGCATAAGAGTCAGAGTAGGATGAGGAAAAGGCAGGCTTAGAACTGTTAGCAACACTGGGATTAGGATTTCTGCCATAGAAAGAGAAGGAGCTGCAAGTCCTTTAGCCGTTGGAGTCATACCCGGTGAATTAAATAACCGTTGTTTGCAACTATCAATTTAATAAGAATAAGAGAAGACAACTTTGGGACTGATGACTCTCTTTCCTTTGTCACCCACTACTTTACCTGCTTCAAGCCTTTTTCTAATCCTTGTTCCTTCTTCCCTCGCCTCAAGCCTAAACTAGTCTACGGAAAGTTACTACTCCTGTAAGGTTAAGACTGAATCCTTGCCTGCCTACTCCTTATGCCTTCTCCCTTTCACCTAGGCAGTCAGTCTATTCCCACCCTCGCTCTAGCTCTTTTCCCAAGGACTACGGAATCGCCTGCAGACGATTTCCTTGACTCATTGGAGTGAATACCCGCCCTTGGGGGGGGGGGGGGGGGGGTAGAAGAACTTTCGGAAGCGGTAACACATTTGGACCTACTTCTTTTTTTTTTTACGATCGATTTCTCTCACTTTTTGGCTAGTCTACCTACTTGCCCGACTCACCGGTACTATTGGAGCCTTCCTTCAGGGTAGTTAGCAAAGTATAAAGTATATGGACTTAAAGGACATGGTATATGGTCTCAGGCTTCTGTCTCCTACTTAATGAACTTAGAATTAAGACTACAAAAGACATTAAGAAAAGTGAAATCAACTTTGGATAGGCTCTTATATAGAATTAGTCTGGTATCAGAAAGGAAGCTTTGCCTCGTCGAACTACGGCTTGGAAACCTTTGCCGACCTTTCCTCATCAGAAAGCATCATTCGCTCTTTACCTCTGAGATAGCTAAAAAAGCATCAAAAGACCGAGCCTCAATCCCAAGTCTATTCTATAAAGTGCGCTCAAATCCGTACAATCCAAATAAAGTTGCATGATTAAATCCGAGTAAGCATAAACCTTTCTTTATCTTTCCACAGGACAAGACTAAGAAGAAAGGGAAATCGACGAGTCTCAATTCCCAGTCTTTGCCAGAGCTCTAAATAAAGCTACTCAGAGAGTTGAGTTCATGCCAGGGTTATCGTCAAAGAATAGGCAGTTCAATCAATCCTATTATTCCGAGAAGGACAAAGAAAAGAATCAATCAGTGCCAAGCAAAGGTATAAGAAAAGGAAGCCACCTTAAACTAGCTTCTAAGACAAGACCTACCCTGGGTTCAGTTAGTTAAGGCATCCTTTGAGAGATGAATTCACTACTACACTTGAAGACTCAATACGAGGTTAAGTTAGTGTTCCGTGAGTGAGAGCTTTTAAGCTGCATTCTCTGCTAGCCGGGATCAGGCCATACAGTCTGGGAATCGTGAGCTACCTCGCAAGAGGAAGGGAAGCTAATGACGAGTGAGGCTGCTTTCACTTCTCTTATTCGAGTTTAGGTAGCATTTCTTTCACACTTCTCTCTTATTCTAAAGCGACGGAATAAAGTAGCATTTTATTAAGGAATAACTTCTATTTATCGACGATCCTGATTTCATTGCTTTCAAAAGGAAGCAACTATCATCGTTTAAGAAAATGAAGGCATCCAAGAAGGAAGGAGTCAGGTAAACTAGAGTGGAATTGAAAGACTACTTCTTGATGTGATGATTTAATCCAGTCTCATAAGGAAAAGAGATGTTCGGCAAGGAAACTGGCAGTGTTTCCAAGATAGATAGTTGTTGCCACGGATCATAGTGCATTGGCCATGACGCGGGAAGTAGTACGTACATTGGTTCAGAGGTGGGGCCCCAGTGCAACTCTCAAAGGTGAAGATCTTTTGTCAAGGGCTCAAGCGCAAAGAATTATCCTCCTTTCTTTGTTACGTGGAGAGTTGCCTTTTGTATCTTCTAATAAGAGAGAGATTGAAAGCTTTGACTACTCTTAAGGTATACCACATTTTTGGACTAACTCCTAACTAGGTTCGACTTTACAGGAGAAAGAAGCGTCGATAAGGGAATCCCCTTCCAGGAAGATTTCAGGGAGCATTTATTTGTTTGAGCTCCCGCTTTGCCGGGGCCTGTTAAATGTGTTACTTCGTTGGATTTTAGGTGGGGAGGGAAAGGTCGGGGGTTTTTTCTCGATAGGAGTTAGAGTAACCCCTAACACTCTGCTCATTCTTAATTCCTGTAAACAGCCCCCTCCCTATTCGATTTATGAACATTTTCTAAAAAATGAAAATATGAATCCCGGTAACTATTCAATTTTTGATTTATAGAAAATAAGATATATACGTAGCTACCAATAATTATAAGGTAGATACCCAAGAAAAGAGCCCTTAATTCTTCCTTTGAAAAAAGATCATTCAATCGTATGTCTTGGAATATTGAAATAATCATATCTCGTCGTCGTTGAATCAGTCTGCCACATCGCGTATAAAGGGAATCGAAACCCCTCTGGTATTTGTACGTCAGGATCCAATGGAAGTGAGTGGGGTATTGGTCATACGACCAACAAGGAGATCTTACTTAAATTGGAGGCGGAGCACGATATATGTTGAATCTCGAACCGATTGAGGTGGGGATAGACACCTGGTTGGAACCTTCTTGATGACCTCGTTCCTGTTCTGTAGACAGGCACGGAAATCGAACACTGTCACTGGGTGCATTGTGAAGCGCTTAGCCGGGTCAGCCATTCAAAGAAAGAAAACATTTTCCTGACAAGCACTGGTCACTGAATCTGAACTAAGCACCAGACAAGTACGAACAACCAGAGAAGAGCGGCCGGTTGGCTGCTTTCTTATATAATGTAATTACTCGATCCATCTGAACTAACTCGGACGGGAACAGAACAGTCAGAAGCTTTGAAAACTTAACTACTATAGCTAGAGCTTGCCCTACGGAGAGCGGAAAGGACTCAGTTGGTATCCTTGATTGACCAAGGGAAAGGTGCTACACCAGTTCTTCCTTCCCTCTGATGCTGCCCCCTAGATGGGCCAAGCATGGGATGAAGATGATGTATGGGTGTTCTGTCTTTCTTCTCATCCCCATACACCCTTCTATATTATATAAAATATTATTTGAATCATTTGATTGATGAGAGTGGCAATGACATCAAATGTGAAAATGCTTTGGCTTTGTGACCTCGTTCCTTTGTCTCACGCACTGCTACTGCTTATCGAACTCAAAGAAAGACCAACCTCCCACTCCTTCTACAGGCTACAGGCAACGACACATTATCTATGTGAATCTCTACATATAACAGAAGATCTCGTTTTGAAAGCATATGATCCCCTCCTAAGGTCATTCAAGGAAACAAACTGCTTTTGATGGGTATCAAGATTGTTGAACAACAAGGTAAAATGCTGTGAACCTCCTGTCTTTGACACTACGAACCTAGCTAGATTCTCTTTCAGCTGGAAAGAGTAAAGAAAGGCTGATCTCCTGTGGTTTTTTATTCACTCACCGGCTATATATAGGGAAAGGGAGACTCCTATCCTACGAGTTACTTCCCTCTTCGACCTGGTCAGCCTTTAGTTGTTTTTGGGTGTTATCCATCTCCACCTCCCAGCAGTGAGATCTTTCTTTATCGTATTTGTCTATTGAGGGAAGAACAACCAATGCATATCCTAAGCGATTCAAAGACTAGCTTTCTGCTTTCTTCTCGGAAGGGCGTAACTCATACACACATTCTTATTGAATGATGTCTGCTTCTGTCCGTTAATGAATTGACAAAAGGGCTAGTGCATAGAGTGTGATGAATCTCCATCGAAGGAGTGAAATCGTCCTGTCTTGTTGACTGTCAGTGATTCAGTATTCTATGGACCAATGGAAGTGCTAAACCATTTCTTTGACACTAGTTAGCGAACTGAGAACCCAGAGCTAGAGACGGAGATGCTCGATAGACGAACAGAACAAGTCCTCATTTCCTTTATGTCTTAAGAACCTAGATTCCCTAGGTTAGGATGCCCTAGATCGGTGACCATTAGCGATAGAAGCTCTTTCCTGGCTAAGCGCCCTATTCTTCTTCTACTGGAACAGAGATTGAAGCCAAGGAAGAGGGCAATGCCATTCAATCAAGTGGGTATAACGCGTAGAAGGCATGCCGCAGGCTCATTTCAAACAAAAAAGAATGAGTGAGTGGGCCGATCCATCCTATTCTTCATCTACGGGAAAGCATCCCAAGATAGATCAATTGGCTTCGTAGCTTGGTGCCGAGGGAAAGAAAGTAGGACTCCATTCCATTCTAATTATATTAACACCAATACTCTTTGTTAGCCATCTCTGTGAGTTCAATCCGGGGAAATACCTCTATTTGGTAGTTCATCTAAGGCTTTTTGATTCTCTATCTAGCTATCTCGCATCAGTCCAATCAACAAGCATTCCTTTTCCTCTTCGCTAGCAGTAAGCAGATCCAGAAAGGTTCCTTGGTGTTCTATTCATGGAAGGCTGCTCATTCTTGTTCTCTCTATCCTCGCTACCAACATGCAGTGAACTCATCAATGCTTCCTTATTCTAATTACCCCCGGGAGAGATAAGAGAGATAGATTGGTTATCTATTCCCAGCAATCAAGGTAGCTATCTCATCCATCTGTAATTACTTGAACAACCTAAGGGCATGGATCAGACGATGATCCGCACATAGAGATGAGTGAGTCCTCATCATCGTGATTGACTTGAAGAGATAGCAAGTCAGGTATCTTGAGATCGCTACGTTCCATGAGTGCCCGCTCCCCGAGAGCCACTCTCTCCACTGCGCTTACTGTAAGTTGATGAAGATGGATGCCATGTTTCATTCCAATGAGCTTTATTATTGATTCTATCGAGATTCTCTTTTGACATATGTCTGGGGAAATCCATTCCATTAGCACTACCAAGCATTCCTTCTTCAACTACGGTGAGTTAAGATAGGAGTCCTTTTGCTCCCATTAGACAAGCAAGGGCGAAATAGAAAAATCAAAAAGCTCCATCTGGAAAATCAGAGTAGGCTAGGGCAAGAACCAATAGAATATAATGAATAAAGGAATGGGTCTTCACCACCGGCTGGAAAGCAAATCCATCAGCCTAGAGCAATGAGTCTTCGATGTCGAGTTCTTGATGGGCCGAGAAAGAGAATCCGAGAAAGAACGATGTTCGACATGGATACCTTCTCTTCCCCGAGCAACAAGGACAAGGAAGCATTCTTTCAATGTGTCCTATGGGAAAATGAAGATGGATCATTTGATTCCACTTCTCCGTTCAAGGACATCCTTTTAGCAGAATGAGTGGGAGGCTAGATCGATGCTTTCCCAGTAGATCGATATAGAGAATCAGAGGACTCACTCTATCCAATAAACTGGTAGAAGTCCCACTAATAGAGTGGTGATCTTCCCCTTAGGGGTTAGCAATACAAAGATTCCACAGAAGCAGAATAACAAGTTTATAGGTCATGAAGGCATCTGGGATGCTGGCTTTGACGAGTAAAGGCAGTTCCTCTTTTTACAAGGGTTGCGGACAATGCATGTTATTCTTCTTTGGTGATTCAATTTGTAGATGTCCCAGTGGACAAATCAAACAACAAAGCTCTTTCTCGATGTCAAGAGCATAGATGACATCTTTCTTTCTGGTTTGCTTTGCAGTTAGGCCTCTTTGTTTGGTTACGGGTCTCTCCCCTCAGAATGGTATCTGATTCAGGATAGCCTTTTGCCTGACCGGTTTCCCAACCTCTTCCCACGCCCGGAGGCTTTTAGCTTATTTATCTTTACTTTAGTAGCTCGTGATGATCTGGCTCAACGAGGCCTTGATCCATATATCATTGAAAAAGGGTAGCTCACCCAACCGGAAAGCACCCCGTAAAGGCTGCTATGGCTAGGGATAAAACATACGAAGAATCGAAGGAAGAACTCCCACTGGAAGGGTAGAAATCTTAGTTATACAGCAAAGCAACTACTCTTCCATAATGATGGGAAGAGAGTGAAGAACAAACTCAAGTCAAACACACTCTTATGTTTCAATTAGGACTGTCCCGGGCAAGGATGTGAGTCGGTTGCCCTTTTCTGTAGACACTGATATGGAACCGAAGACTGACTTTGTGGTCACTGAATCTGAACTATAACCAACCGGCAAGGAAGAACCGGAGAGATGAGCCCGATTACATTCAACAGAAGCCCAATGGAAAGAAGTCCCTTGACCTGATAGATAATGCTTTCTCTTTGTTTCATAATGGTATAGAGATCCCGTGTCGAGAAACTGACTCCGTCAGAGCTATAGTGAGAATCATAGTTGATACCATTATCACGTAATGTTTCTTTTTTTTCTACATTATGAAGTTTGAGTGGGTCAAAGGATGATAGGGGAAAGAGAATGCCCAAAAGATGATCATGGGCAGGTGCCCAGTGTTGCACCCCAAAATTTGCCCAACTTTTCTTTACCTAGCTTATGTTTCATTTCATTCACATTAGCATTATCACTTGCATTTCATTGACATGTATGCAGGAGATCAAGAGGTATGATTACCAATAAAGAGCTACACAAGACTATGAAGCTAGCTAAGAAGCTTATTCAAGTGTTCAAGGGTTGATATCCTTGTCAGAGAAGTCAAAAGATCCTCAGAGAGAGTGGTTGAAACCAAGAGTGTGTGCCTCCTAACTTGAGAGTTGTGGGAAGACCTCAGATGATTCTGAAGCCATTAAGAAGGACTTGGAGTCTTGATAGATATCATGAGAAGTGTTGAAGATCACTTTGAGGCCTAGACAGGTCATTGTGCAAGATTAAGAAGACTCAGCCATGAGTGGTGCAGCTGGGGTTTGACTGGGTCAACCCTAGGTCAACTGATGATTTGAAGAAGGTTGAGACCTAATCCAAGAGCCATGTGATCATGGATTGATACATTTATATGTTATAAGGATGATTCCAAGGTTAACTCATCATGATTGAAGAGTTTGAGAAGTTTCAAGCTACGGTTTCTAAGGCTTGACAGTGTAAAATCCCCTAGTTTGACCCCTATCTTCAAGGCAAGTTAGCTCAAGATGTAATTGTCATCTCATCTCACCCCCAACATGAATGTTGTGGAGCATGATCTTAGCTTTAATTTGAGTACTATAAGTCCTTGATAGGATTTGTAGAACTCAAGTTATGACTTTGACAAGTTACAGGTCATCTGAGGTATGTGAATTTGGGGGCTTGAAAGTTGCCCAACTTGCATCAAACCTTTGCCCAAGAAGGATGATTCCTATGAACTTTTGGTCAACGTGAATGTTGTTCCTTATTCTCTTAGCTTTCTAGATAGTACTAGAAGTCCTTGATAGGATTTATAGAACTCAAGTTATGGCTTTGACAAGTCAAGGGCATTTTGGTCATTTGGAGATTACAGGTCATTTCAAGCATAAGGCCATAACTCCTGTTTCCAAGCTTCAAATGGGAAAATGTTCAACATCAAACCTGTTCAAAATGATTTTTTAAAGCTAGTAAAGAGGTCATGAGATGTTGGAAATTCTTGTAGCTCAAAGTTGCAAAAATGACCTAAAATAAGGGTATAAGTTAAATAAACCAAAGTTGGAAATTGATATTTTCAATCTACACATCCAAACCAAGGCATGTAATATATCATTTTGACTCTAAAAAACATTCTAAGAACATTGGTTTAGCCACAAATTTGATTTAAGGTCTAATTTGTGGACTTGCTTTGAAAAGTAGTTGCTTGCATATTAAGTAACATTTGCAAAACACATGAGAGATCAATACACAAGCTTCCAAGGCCTTGTAATACCTCTAATATCTCACTTGGGGAGATTTTGGGATCATAACTGTAATACCCCAAATTTTACCCTTATGTTTAGTCAGTCAGTTCGCATAGCATCTCATCTGTGCATCTGCTAACCACTATCGAGTCATGGAGGTGTTTGTTTTGCAGGATTTGGTTCCAGGGGTATTTTGGTCATTTTACATGGATTCCGTTAATTCTTTGAGGATGGGCTGTTACCGAGCTTTGAGACACTTGAGACACTATTTTTGAGGCATTTATTTATCACCTGGTTTGATTATATCAAGGCGCCAATTCGATGTGTTCGGTATTGAAATTTGTCGGGCACAACTGGATTTAAGATCCATTTCATCGTTCATGGTTTATTTCCAGAGCACTTCCGTTTCTGTTAATAAGGCACAGTTTAATTGGGTATTATTGGATTGTTGCTCATAGCATTTGGTCAGTGGAATTCAATTACGGGCAATGTTATCGTTGATACTGAATCTGTTGTGATTACGGCGCACATCCGTGTTTGGTTATAAAATTGCTGGCTAGAATTTAAGTTGGAATGCAAGTGAATTTAATCAGGTGATGAGATTAGGACTACGGGCGAGACAAGGACATAGACAAGAATATCATTCGTGAATATTTATGGTTTATGACTAGGTTAATGAATTTAAATATTTATGGATTTATTCACAAACGTTTATAATTTATAACTAGAAATAAATATAAATAAATTCAAAGCTGAACGGTCATGGATATATAAATGAAGTTCTGGAATTTTTATTTCATAAAGAATATCATTTTACAAAAGGGAGTAAATCGTTTCACATTTGAATTGCTGCAAAATTACATTTACAGATGTTACTGCTATCCTAAAAATCCTAAGTCCTAAAGATCCATTGGTGTCTTCATGATGTTCATCCACTGGACATTACTTCATGCTTCTCCAATTAACCTGCACAATCAAAGAGAAACAAAGCAGAACAGAGTAGAAAGATGTTAGAAAGAGGAATTCGACACTCTCAGAACATCGTCATCATCGAGTGCCGGGAGTGGCACAACCGAAGCTGCGTCCTACCCCCGTTACCGATCCGCGCCGTTGGCGTCAGATCAGGTGATCCCTGTTCTTATCATACGGGACAACCGAGAAAGATGAAGAAGTAAAAGAAGTTCGGGCCGATAAATGATTAACTAAAAAAAGATCTATGCCATCATCGAATAAATCCCATTTGGTTTCCAAACTGATACAAGGGTAAAACAGCACGGCAAATTCGAACTCAGACCCGGATGCCGGCAGGTCTGAATCGTTTTGTTTTCAAAGATTTCCAACACCTGAAATTCCACAACAGCATCAGTAACAAGTTCAGAACAGAACTCAAAACCAAAGCAATTCATAAAATGCATCAAATTTGAACAAACATCATAAATGCAAAGCTGGCCCAAACTCAGAAAGGAGAAGAGGGACCAATAAGTCGTAAGTATCAAACTCAATTCAAGCACAAGAGCAAGAAAAAACATCCAACAAATCTGTCACGGGCAAGTAATCACAAAGTTCAGTTCCTACTAACAGAAAGAGTATCCAACAAGATCAAAAGAAAAGCGGATAACATCAATTCAAGGAACAGGTTCAGCAGAAAAACCAGAAATATGGTGCAGTTCAGTAAAATATCAAGATCCGGTTAAGAATCAAGTTCAGAATCAGACCATCACAAAGCAACTCGAATGGGAACATAACGGATAGTTCGATTAATTGAAGCCTACCAGATCCGAACCAGGCCATCCAATTGAACTGCATAAAAACAATGGAAACAACACCAAACTGATATGTTTAATCATGCCATCATTCGAAGAACAGCAAGTCCCACATACACTTTGCTCTTTTCACCATCCAAAGCTAGCTACGAAAAGCCAAGACAAAGGTTGATTAGTGGAAAAGTTGGTCGAAAGCAATCAGAACAAGAAACACTGCAAAGTGCCATTAATAGAAATCAATGGAAGTTCATGAGTCAAGAAGAATGGACTTAAACTCAACCCTCAGTAAACTCATCACTGGGCAGAGGTTCGAGCTGCTGGGAGAGAAACAACTAGAGTGTCTCCAGCTCCCGACCAAGCGTCGAAAACAATGGAAATTCGAACAAAACAACCAATCTCGAAGGCTCCCAACAATCATCGAGAGTAGAAACAAGAACGGATGCCCTGGTAGCTCAGACTGTGAGGTCGTCATCGCCCAAACACCTCTCAACGGCTAAAAATGGCAGTATCAGAACTCAAGGAAGCATGGTTTCCCCTGCGAAAGAAGAAGAAGAACATTAAAATCAGCTCAGAGCAAAAGCCCATTAATAAGGGATTATTGGGTCGAAAAAATCAACTAATTGAATCATAAAAGCAACCATTAGCAACACCAGCCGCAAGAAAAAGCAATATCAGTCACAATCAAGCACAGAAATCATGACTCTGAACCAAATTCAAACAAGCAAAGAACACAACAGAGAATATCAAAAGCAACTGTCGAAGGCAACCGCGGCATCATCGAATAGTATCCCTCGAAGGTTCAGACCCTAAAGTCATCATCACCACATACCCTCCTCGGGAACTCTGACTCGACCAAAGCCTCAGCATTAGTTCACTGAAAAAAGAAGAGGAAAAGTTAGTTCGAAGTGAAAAAGCCAAAAGTCGTGAAGATCAAACCAGATATCAAAGAGTAAATCCAGAACCACATCCATGGATGTCCAAAACTAATTTGAATCAACATCTGAAAAGGAAATCAATATTAGAAAGATATCCAAATGAATCCATAATTCAATCAAGTCCGAAAAAGGAACGTGTTCTGAAAACCCAATAAAATCAAATCGTATCAGAAAAATCCAAGTGAAATCTCAATCAAATCCAAATCTCAGGTTATCACAATAATAACGAGAATCAGATTCACGTCCAAAGGCCCAAAAGAGAGTCAAAGAGAAATTATAAAAGGGAACGATATCACCTCGTGTAAAACCCTAGACGAAAACGGCGAAGAACACAAAAAAAGCGGCGAGGGGAGACGAATCGTGAAACCCTAGCGGCCGCGAGAGAGAGAGAGAGGAGAAGGGTTTCATCGAAGGAGACCATCAGAGTACGAATCGAAAGATCGAGGAAGGTTCACCAACGCCGCCTCCATCCACGACGGGCAAACTCTCCACGGAGGCTCAGTTCACCATCATCGCCTCCGTTCGTCACCGATTGCGAACGAGAATGTAAGTTAGGAACATAATACCGTCACTTTTAACATTGTTCGGTTTGATTTCAGGGTTTTCAACATGATTGAAGAAAGAATCACAGAGAGAAAGACGATGAGGAAGACGGAGGCTTAACGGCGCCGCGAGGGACATAGGGTTTCTGAAACCCTAAGTTTTCCTTTTTGTTACTCACCAACCAGGTTGGGTTCGGGAGTGATGACCGGCCCAACCCCTTCTATTTTTGTTGTTTTTAAAAAAGATTGTTTTAAAACCCTTTTATTTTTCTTTTTTTTTTCACATTTAGTTAATTCAAATTTTTATTAAAGATTAAGTATTAAAGTTGTTTTTTTAAATAAATAAAATTAGAAACCTTTTTTTCATATAATAAAAATAAAAAACCCTTTTATTATTTTTTTTTATCATTAGTTAGCAAAATATTAAACTTGTTTTGAAAAATAAATAAAAATTAAAAAAAACTTTTTTATATAATAAAATCAAAAGCTTTTTTAAGTAAATAAGTAAAATCCTTTTTTTAAAAAATGTATAAATTAAAACTTTTTTAGATTAAAGATAAAATATTTTTTAAAATTAACATTACCCTTTCTTTTATAAATTCAATTAACACCTTTTCTTTAAAAAAAAACAACAAAAACCTTCAATATTGCACTCTTGTCCACTTACCGTCTGACTGTGCCCATTAACGCGTGTGTTCGTTTTGCAGCTTATTACATTGTGTTTTATTTAAGTTTCATCATTATTGTAATTGCTTCTCGGTTGTAACCTCGCGAACCAATAATCGCGTTTACGTTTCTGCTTTTAAAATTTTGCTGCTTGCATGATTCAAGTCTCACACATTCATCAATTATTCTGTCACACTACACACATCCGAAGGTTAGGTCTAGCTTTTGGTCGCCGCACCAATAGTCCTCAACTTCAAACCCTTTCACCTTACAAACCCTAATTTTCATAAATGCCTCGCCGCAGGCAAAATTACCATTTTACCCCTAGCATTATGTCAAAGAGCCGCCGCGCTCATTTTAGGGTTTCCCGCCGTGGAATCCCTAATTTAACTCTAATTACAACTTAACAATTCAACGTAGAGATCGGAGTTTAAGACTCCATGTAAGCGTGTCCTTAAGATACGTTTATTCCCCTTGAGACCTTGACCACAATCAAGAAGTCTCTAACCTCCCTTTTGAGGGGAACTACGATTACTCTGATTCCACTCCCGTAAGGATACGTAGGCACAAGATGCGATGTCTTGCCGAGTAAACTTAGAATTAACCCCTTAGGTCTTTTTTCTCACTTTTAATCCTTTGTACATATACCTTAAGCAAATAAATAAAGCAAATAGTAAACATTTGAACAAAAGGTTCCTGTAGAGTACTACAGAAGTTTAGGGTGCTAATACCTTCCCTAAATTTAACCAACCCCCGAACCCTAGATCTTTCCCCGCATTGGGTTTACGATGCAAAATAGGTTTTCCCTTTTTGACCTTTTCCTTCGGATAAATCAAAGAGCGGTTGTGAATTGAATTGCGATTCAAACTCATTAATAGTTTGTGATCCTATTTCCACCGCAACAGAAAATGGCGACTTCACTGGGGACACGCCTTAAACTTTTGAGGGTTATCCCTAACTTGTTCATATTTATTACTATCTGTGTTATTGTTCATTTGCATTTGTGCTCTGATTTGGGGACTGTTCCTTGTGTTGTGAGATAAGTCCTACGCCCGGACTAGTGACATTATTATAGGATGGGGATATATTTCGATGAAGCTTATAGGGAGTCGAATCCCGACCAAGCTGATTCGAGAATCACCGCTCAGTTGAGACCTTTTCGAAAATGGTTCGGTTGAACGAGTATAATCGTGAAAACTTTTTCCATGGTCGATTGGAGTCTGTGATATTGAGGACCGTAGTACCTTAACACCACCTTGGCCTTATTTAGGACGTAGTGCGGGAGCTATGTGGGAGTAATCCTACAACGGTTGCTACGCGATACTACACTCAAAAGAGGTTCTCTTGAGAATATTATTAACCCCCGAGTCAATCGGAAGGTTGATAGTATCCGAAAGATGGGCTGATGACTTTGGGCACTTTTTAGAACCTTGTTCTGCAGGTACAACTAACCTATAGTACACTCCTCTTTGGGATGGGTAGACCTTAACTCCGCTCACGTACCTTTTAACCTAGGACTTTGTGTGTTTTCGTGCATTGCATCCATAAAGCATCCCATTGCATTGTATTCCATGGAATTCAAACATCATTTATCGATATCGCAGGATACCGTAAATAAAAAAAAAAAAAAAGGAAAAACAAGAAAAAGATTTCCTTGGTACCCCACGACATTCGTAAATGTTTGAATTCCATGAAATCTTCATTTGCATTTGCATCATAGCATCATATGTTTTCTTGCATTGCGTGTGTCTTCCGTTTTCTCATGTTCGGTTCTCTCGCCTTCCAGTTTTGTCACCCTGAGTTCTCTGCATCAATACGACCCTTCAAAAGGATGGAAGATCAAAACCAAGAGATCAACCGTGTCAGCCATGAACTCGAAGATCTTCGAGGAAGTGTAGGGCAGATTTTGGAGACGTTACGAGCTCTTAGTATGAAGGTGGATGCTCAGTCTACTGTTGTTTCTGAGACTAATACCGTTATGGAACCTCAACCAGCTGTTGTTGTCGAGAATGTACCTCCTCATGGTCTTCAATCCGGTTTGGTGCCTCCTAGTGCTCAACCAGTTCGACGAGCTACCCCTCCAAAGTGCAAAACTCCTAACTCCGACCATGGTAAAGGACCTGCACGTTCGAGGAACCGCAAAATGGCTACTCCTCAACCTTGGCAATATCAGCCTGATTATGTTCAAGGTTATCCGCTCTCATATGTTCAACAACCCTATGTAGCTACTGTTGCACCTCCTTTCGATCAACAGTTTCCTACATACCAGCCTGTGCAGTCAGCTCCGGTATATCAAGCGCCGATTTATCAACAACCTTCTGGTTATCCGCCTATGCAGGTTCCTGTCAACAGTCAACGAGTGCCCAACGCTCCTGTTCATCAACAAGCACAGGATCAGGTTCCTTACCTCCGTAAGAGTCAGTATAAGCCTTGTCCTCCAATTCCGATGACTTTCACTGAGTTATACTCCCATTTGGTACAACAAGGTCTGATTACCACCCGTGCTTTGGGTCCTCCGCCTAATCCGTTACCTACAGGTTACAACGCTACTGCTCATTGTTTATTTCATGAGGGTGCGCCCGACCATGATCTAGAGAATTGCTACGCTCTTAAGAAAGTTGTCAGAAATTTGCTAGAAACGAAGAAGTTGTCTTTTAGTGATGCTCAGCCGAAGATCGAGACTTCTCTCGGGGTCCCTCACTTGTCGGGTTCGAATTATGCAAAGCATGCTACTCCTGTGGCAAATCAGCCGAATCCAGTAATTATTCAAAGGCCTAGCTCGCTTCATTTCAGCAACCCTCAAGATGATATGACCGGGATCAACAAAGAATCTGGGAAATTTATCTTGAAGCAACGACTGAAAACGGTTGAAGATGTGACCAGTGTAACCGGGGCAAGCCATGACGACTCGCAGTGACCATAAACCAGACGTCCTTTCCGTTGAGGCTCCGCCAAAGGAAACTGTTGCTTTTGAATTTCATAAACCATTTAGAAGGATTTTTCCGACAGTTCATTTGTTTATTTATATGTATTTCTCTTTGATTAAGCATATTTAGCATGTACGAACTTGTTTATCTTTGATTAATGCAACGCATATGTTTGTCTTGAATAAGTCCATTCGTTTCACTCATTCAAAATATATTTTTCATAAATCATAATGCCAATTTTACCCGATCTCTTGTTCTGATAGAGAATTGGGAGGAGGATGACGAACCCAAAACGGCAGATTTCTTGTCGTATGCTTTCGATTGAAACCCGCTGATGATGTAAGGCATTGTTTCAAATCCCAAACACTGGAGATATAAGGATGTTAATCCCTCGTTAACCTCTTTGAGCCCTGAAGTAGGAGTTTTTTTTTTAAGAACCTTCATCCTAACATGGGGCAGGGTAGGTTTCAGTTAAACCAATCGAGCGCTTAGACCCTCAAAAAGGAAGAGCAAACCTTCGAGAATTTATCCTTAGCATCTTAAGAAGTCCAATACAATGACTATCCCTCGGTTACCTAAGGAGTGGGGCAGTCACGAGCCTTTCAAAAGATTTACACGACTTGTGCATAAAAGAATATTCAAAAAAATAAGAGCCCGCTAAGTCAAAACCTATGAAGGAGACTTAGGCAAAACTGGGGCATCCCGCTGGACTCCAAAGTCAGATCAAAAGACGTTGTCCAGGCAAAAGTTAGGGAATAAGAACAAACCAGTAGTTTTTCTAGGATCCCTATAAAGAACAAAGTCGTATGACCAATTGCCATTAGAAATAGGTGAGTGACTGCCATGTCCAAAGCCTTGATAAGTTCTCGACCATAGCAAATCCGCTTGAGATATGAGCGTTCGTATCCGATTAACTGAATTAGGATTGGAGAACATCACGAAGAAGGGGTGGGTACAAATATAACTTTGAGCCTTTATCCTTTTGTTTCTTAAACCGTGAACCGAGCCACGATACAACCTTTAAAAGACCTAATTGAAGTAGGACTTCGGTTGAAAGCATACTTGACAATATCACGTTTCCTGACTCCTACGAGCTATGCTCAAAAATTCATGTTGGCATTATAATTAAAACTTATATCCTAACTAGTGATTTCGGTCACAAGTTATTGCGATATCTCTTTTAAAACAAAAATTCAAGACAAATATATGTGTGCATTGACAAGCTCAGGATAGGCATTTCAGGCATGATGACTTTGCTTGATATCTTAGAGATTTACATATAGACATAGCCCTTAGAACTTGAAGATCCTGCTAAACAGGGGCAGGCAGTTTCCCAGTTCGCTTACCAACGCGAGGCTGACGTTCTTAAGAGCTATTTCTCAAAGATTTCATCGTGACACGATTAAGTTGTGCCAGTTATGTCGAGACCTGATGCATCTCTCAAAGAGTTTGAAAACAGTGGGGCAACCAGACTCCGTGTTCTCTATAAAATCCTCTTGAGATGACCCTACCTCACAACGCAAGTATCCTGGGGCACCGTGTTTTTTTAAAAAGAACCAAATGGCGACCACTACAAGATCCTTCAAGATCAAAGCTATGTGGTTTCACAACTCTCTTCATGCACCCGATGGATTTTACTCACGGCGGCCTTCGTTCCCCAGTAAATCTCAGTGCTGCAACAGGCTCCTAAACTAGTGCCTCATCACAGTCCCCAGAGAGACTATAAGCTGACAACTTTTTCTTGGGTAACTCAAAAGTGTCCCTCAGGTTTTCTTCTCCCCATGTGAAGACATGATACTGTGCACCCAAGCAAATTACTTCCTCCCCAGAGGATTCAGAACTTTAAAACCAGATTTGGCTCTACCATTGATCTTTCTTACCCATGATTGACGTATTTGTTGCAGAGAACTCAGGGTATCTCCGTCGAGATGTTTATTTCATCTCTCGTCCCGTCTCTAGTCAGTCTCGTCAGCATACGCAAGGGCATAAGCATCACATGCCTATTCCATACGTTCATTTCACATACTCATTACATACTCATTTCATAACATCCTGCATATTTAACATACATTCACATTAACATACGCATTAACATATGTGTTAGCATTCACAGGTTCATTGTGTTTCGCCATCATTGGTTGTTACCGCCGAGTAACTGGGTTTGTCCATTCTCTCCAAATAGATTGTCAGCTCTAAGCATAAAATACATATGTACTTCCAGTTTCCCCCACAAAGCTCGATCCTCGTGGATGACGGTTACTTCAGCTATCTTTCCTCACCAGGATAAGATATTTACCCTTTGTGTTCATTCCCTCGATGGAGTCTTGATTACCAGTCTTCTTTCTAGCTCAATCCTAGATTGAACCTCGGTCTTGTCGGTCGCTGAGTCCAACCGGACGTGCATTTATTTTGCACCATCTAAAGATTTTCACCATACCATGGCAGATTCGCGACTGTTCTCGCCCGAGAAGCTTATCACTGTACCCGGATGTGCATTTATTTTGCACTATCTTTCGAGAAAATCAACCACCATCCTTTACAGATACACGCCAGTTCACGCCTGGAAAATCTATCAGTACATCTTACAGCATCGGTATGCGACTGTTCTCGCCTGAGAAGCCTATCGGTACAACACTTTACAATCCTACAACATCGATCAACAACTGTTCTCACCAGAGAAGCTTATCACAACCTTACACAACGAGATACGCACCTGTTCTCACCCGAGAAGCTTATCATCGATCAGCACCCGTTCTCACCTGAGAAGCTCATCATCGATCAGCGCCTGTTCTCGCCTGAGAAGCTTATCATCGATCATCACCAGTTCTCTCCAGAGAAGCTCATCATCATCTGTTATCACCTCTACAAGCAGTTCTTACATGAGAAGCTTATTATTGCTACTCTTGCAAAATAAGCGACATTTCTCCCCTGAGAAGCCGATCCTATCTTCGTTATGACTCGCAGCAAATGGCCATCTCCATTGAGAGGTTGGGCTTCCATTTTCCTTGTCATCTTGAAGTATGGGGAGGTTTGAACCAAATCGTATTCAGGAGAGCACGATCTTGAAGTACGGGGAGGTTTGAGCGGAATCATATTCAGGAGAGCACGACCTTGAAGTATGAGGAAGTTCATTTACCCTTCAGTAAAAGAAGGAGCGGAATCATATTCAGGAGAGCACGATCTTGAAGTATGAGGAAGTTCATTTACCCTTTAGTAAAAGAAGGAGCGGAATCATATTCAGGAGAGCACGATCTTGAAGTATGGGGAAGTTCATTTACCCTTCAGTAAAAGAAGGAGCGGAATCATATTCAGGAGAGCACGATCTTGAAGTATGAGGAAGTTCATTTACCCTTTAGTAAAAGAAGGAGCGGAATCATATTCAGGAGAGCACGATCTTGAAGTATGAGGAAGTTCATTTACCCTTTAGTAAAAGAAGGAGCGGAATCATATTCAGGAGAGCACGATCTTGAAGTATGAAGAAGTTCATTTACCCTTTAGTAAAAGAAGGAGCGGAATCATATTCAGGAGAGCACGATCTTGAAGTATGAAGAAGTTCATTTATCCTTTAGTAAAAGAAGAATCAGAATCGTATTCCAGGCGCCGACCTTAAATATGAAAATTTATATATCAGATAAGCAGCAGCCTCTTTATTTGAGTGCTTATTCATTGTGGCATGTAAGTCCCTTCCCACGATAAGTGACAGTTCTCCCTCGAGAAGCTTATCGGGGCATTTCCTATCAAAGTCCATTTATTTTGGCATACAGCTGGTCTTTACCCTGTATATTTGATACGGATTTCCGAAAAGTCCGTCCGATCCCGTCACGAAGGGTAGTTTATAGAAGCTCGAATGTTATTCTTTGCTCAATGCTCCAGCATTCTGTAATCGATCTGGCAACCGTGTGGATCCAGTTTTATTATTAGACATTCCCAAATGGAGGTCATCTCATAGGTGCCATCTCCATTTAAGGATCTTATTCTTAAAGTCCATTTATTTTGGCATACAGCCGGTTTTTACCCTGTATATTTGCTACGGATTCCCGAAAAGTCCGTTTGATCCTGTCACGAGGGATAGGTTACAGAAGCTTGGATGTTATTCTTTGCTCAATGCTCCATGCATTCTGTGATCGATCTTGCAATCGTACGTGATCCAGTTTTATTTTTGGATTCCCTAGTGGAGGCCGTCTCATAGGTGCCATCTCCATTTGAGAATCTCGTTCCAGTTCTAAAAATGACAATTGGTCGTGTTCGCACCAGTTGACCATCATTTTAGAGTTCCCCAGTGTTGTACTGTGTCCCAGCGCGTCGTTTTCCCCAGTGTGTTCTTCTCGTAGCGTCTGTCCCTGTGTCGTCATATTCGTCAACATTTTCGCATTCATCATTCCAGCATACGCATCATATCATATTCATGGCATCGTCTGCATTAGTCTGGTCCATAGCATTGCATATCGCCGCGTATAAGGGCAAAATTTTCGGTTATCTATATTTAAATCCCTCCACCATGATTCCTCGAGTCTCCGTCACTCAAATCATCCGGTGTAGCTATTTAAATAGGGGCAACTGTAATACCCCAAATTTTACCCTTATGTTTAGTCAGTCAGTCCGCATAGCATCTCATCTGTGCATCTGCTAACCACTATCGAGTCATGGAGGTGTTTGTTTTGCAGGATTTGGTTCCAGGGGTATTTTGGTCATTTTACGTGGATTCCGTTAATTCTTTGAAGATGGGCTGTTACCGAGCTTTGAGACACTTGAGACACTATTTCTGAGGCATTTATTTATCACCTGGTTTGATTATATCAAGGCGCCAATTCGATGTGTTCGGTATTGAAATTTGTCGGGCACAACTGGATTTAAGATCCATTTCATCGTTCATGGTTTATTTCCAGAGCACTTTCATTTCTGTTAATAAGGCACAGTTTAATTGGGTATTATTGGATTGTTGCTCATAGCATTTGGTCAGTGGAATTCAATTACGGGCAATGTTATCGTTGATACTGAATCTGTTGTGATTACGGCGCACATCCGTGTTTGGTTATAAAATTGCTGGCTAGAATTTAAGTTGGAATGCAAGTGAATTTAATCAGGTGATGAGATTAGGACTACGGGCGAGACAAGGACATAGACAAGAATATCATTCGTGAATATTTATGGTTTATGACTAGGTTAATGAATTTAAATATTTGTGGATTTATTCACAAACGTTTATAATTTATAACTAGAAATAAATATAAATAAATTCAAAGCTGAACGGTCATGGATATATAAATGAAGTTCTGGAATTTTTATTTCATAAAGAATATCATTTTACAAAAGGGAGTAAATCGTTTCACATTTGAATTGCTGCAAAATTACATTTACAGATGTTACTGCTATCCTAAAAATCCTAAGTCCTAAAGATCCATTGGTGTCTTCATGATGTTCATCCACTGGACATTACTTCATGCTTCTCCGATTAACCTGCACAATCAAAGAGAAACAAAGCAGAACAGAGTAGAAAGATGTTAGAAAGAGGAATTCGACACTCTCAGAACATCGTCATCATCGAGTGCCGGGAGTGGCACAACCGAAGCTGCGTCCTACCCCCGTTACCGATCCGCGTCGTTGGCGTCAGATCAGGTGATCCCTGTTCTTATCATACGGGACAACCGAGAAAGATGAAGAAGTAAAAGAAGTTCGGGCCGATAAATGATTAACTAAAAAAAGATCTATGCCATCATCGAATAAATCCCATTTGGTTTCCAAACTGATACAAGGGTAAAACAACACGACAAATTCGGACTCAGACCCGGATGCCGGCAGGTCTGAATCGTTTTGTTTTCAAAGATTTCCAACACCTGAAATTCCACAACAGCATCAGTAACAAGTTCAGAACATAACTCAAAACCAAAGCAATTCATAAACTGCATCAAATTTGAACAAACATCATAAATGCAAAGCTGGCCCAAACTCAGAAAGGAGAAGAGGGACCAATAAGTCGTAAGTATCAAACTCAATTCAAGCGCAAGAGCAAGAAAAAACATCCAACAAATCTGTCACGGGCAAGTAATCACAAAGTTCAGTTCCTACTAACAGAAAGAGTATCCAACAAGATCAAAAGAAAAGCGGACAACATCAATTCAAGGAACAGGTTCAGCAGAAAAACCAGAAATATGGTGCAGTTCAGTAAAATATCAAGATCCGGTTAAGAATCAAGTTCAGAATCAGACCATCACAAAGCAACTCGAATGGGAACATAACGGATAGTTCGATTAATTGAAGCCTACCAAATCCGAACCAGGCCATCCAATTGAACTACATAAAAACAATGGAAACAACACCAAACTGATATGTTTAATCATGCCATCATTCGAAGAACAGCAAGTCCCACATACACTTTGCTCTTTTCACCATCCAAAGCTAGCTACGAAAAGCCAAGACAAAGGTTGATTAGTGGAAAAGTTGGTCGAAAGCAATCAGAACAAGAAACACTGCAAAGTGCCATTAACAAAAATCAATGGAAGTTCATGAGTCAAGAAGAATGGACTTAAACTCAGCCCTCAGTAAACTCATCACTGGGCAGAGGTTCGAGCTGATGGGAGAGAAACAACTAGAGTGTCTCCAGCTCCCGACCAAGCGTCGAAAACAATGGAAATTCGAACAAAACAACCAATCTCGAAGGCTCCCAACAATCATCGAGAGTAGAAACAAGAACGGATGCCCTGGTAGCTCAGACTGTGAGGTCGTCATCACCCAAACACCTCTCAACGGCTAAAACTGGCAGTATCAGAACTCAAGGAAGCATGGTTTCCCCTGCGAAAGAAGAAGAAGAACATTAAAATCAGCTCAGAGCAAAAGCCCATTAATAAGGGATTATTGGGTCGAAAAAATCAACTAATTGAATCATAAAAGCAACCATTAGCAACACCAGCCGCAAGACAAAGCAATATCAGTCACAATCAAGCACAGAAATCATGACTCTGAACCAAATTCAAACAAGCAAAGAACACAACAGAGAATATCAAAAGCAACTGTCGAAGGCAACCGCGGCATCATCGAAATAGTATCCCTCGAAGGTTCAGACCCTAAAGTCATCATCACCGCATACCCTCCTCGGCAACTCTGACTCGACCAAAGCCTCAGCATTAGTTCACTGAAAAAAGAAGAGGAAAAGTTAGTTCGAAGTGAAAAAGCCAAAAGTCGTGAAGATCAAACCAGATATCAAAGAGTAAATCCAGAACCACATCCATGGATGTCCAAAACGAATTTGAATCAACATCTGAAAAGGAAATCAATATTAGAAAGATATCCAAATGAATCCATAATTCAATCAAGTCCGAAAAAGGAACGTGTTCTGAAAACCCAACAAAATCAAATCGTATCAGAAAAATCCAAGTGAAATCTCAATCAAATCCAAATCTCAGGTTATCACAATAATAACGAGAATCAGATTCACGTCCAAAGGCCCAAAAGAGAGTCAAAGAGAAATTATAAAAGGGAACGATATCACCTCGTGTAAAACCCTAGACGAAAACGGCGAAGAACACAAAAAAAGCGGCGAGGGGAGACGAATCGTGAAACCCTAGCGGCCGCGAGAGAGAGAGAGAGAGGAGAAGGGTTTCATCGAAGGAGACCATCAGAGTACGAATCGAAAGATCGAGGAAGGTTCACCAACGCCGCCTCCATCCACGACGGGCAAACCCTCCACGGAGGCTCAGTTCACCATCATCGCCTCTGTTCGTCACCGATTGCGAACGAGAATGTAAGCCAGGAACATAATACCGTCACTTTTAACATTGTTCGGTTTGATTTCAGGGTTTTCAACATGATTGAAGAAAGAATCACAGAGAGAAAGACGATGAGGAAGACGGAGGCTTAACGGCGCCGCGAGGGACATAGGGTTTCTGAAACCCTAAGTTTTCCTTTTTGTTACTCACCAACCGGGTTGGGTTCGGGAGTGATGACCGGCCCAACCCCTTTTATTTTTGTTGTTTTTAAAAAAGATTGTTTTAAAACCCTTTTATTTTTCTTTTTTTTCACATTTAGTTAATTCAAATTTTTATTAAAGATTAAGTATTAAAGTTGTTTTTTTAAATAAATAAAATTAGAAACCTTTTTTTTCATATAATAAAAATAAAAAACCCTTTTATTTTCTTTTTTTTTTTTATCATTAGTTAGCAAAATATTAAACTTGTTTTGAAAAATAAATAAAAATTAAAAAAAACTTTTTTATATAATAAAATCAAAAGCTTTTTTAAGTAAATAAGTAAAATCCTTTTTTTAAAAAATGTATAAATTAAAACTTTTTTAGATTAAAGATAAAATATTTTTTAAAATTAACATTACCCTTTCTTTTATAAATTCAATTAACACCTTTTCTTTAAAAAAAAAACAACAAAAACCTTCAATATTGCACTCTTGTCCACTTACCGTCTGACTGTGCCCATTAACGCGTGTGTTCGTTTTGCAGCTTATTACATTGTGTTTTATTTAAGTTTCATCATTATTGTAATTGCTTCTCGGTTGTAACCTCGCGAACCAATAATCGCGTTTACGTTTCTGCTTTTAAAATTTTGCTGCTTGCATGATTCAAGTCTCACACATTCATCAATTATTCTGTCACACTACACACATCCGAAGGTTAGGTCTAGCTTTTGGTCGCCGCACCAATAGTCCTCAACTTCAAACCCTTTCACCTTACAAATCCTAATTTTCATAAATGCCTCGCCGCAGGCAAAATTACCATTTTACCCCTAGCATTAGGTCAAAGAGCCGCCGCGCTCATTTTAGGGTTTCCCGCCGTGGAATCCCTAATTTAACCCTAATTACAACTTAACAATTCAACGTAGAGATCGGAGTTTAAGACTCCATGTAAGCGTGTCCTTAAGATACGTTTATTCCCCTTGAGACCTTGACCACAGTCAAGAAGTCTCTAACCTCCCTTTTGAGGGGAACTACGATTACTCTGATTCCACTCCCGTAAGGATACGTAGGCACAAGATGCGATGTCTTGCCGAGTAAACTTAGAATTAACCCCTTAGGTCTTTTTTCTCACTTTTAATCCTTTGTACATATACCTTAAGCAAATAAATAAAGCAAATAGTAAACATTTGAACAAAAGGTTCCTGTAGAGTACTACAGAAGTTTAGGGTGCTAATACCTTCCCTAAATTTAACCAACCTCCGAACCCTAGATCTTTCCCCACATTGGGTTTACGATGCAAAATAGGTTTTCCCTTTTTGACCTTTTCCTTCGGATAAATCAAAGAGCGGTTGTGAATTGAATTGCGATTCAAACTCATTAATAGTTTGTGATCCTATTTCCACCGCAACAATAACAAACTGCTGCAACAAGGGAAACCAGAATTGGTGTGATTATGGCATGAGATGGTATTTTGGATGATATGAGAAATTCAACATCTCCTTGGATGATTCCAGAAGGTTCTAGAGAGGTCCAACATCATCTATATATTGATTAGAAGGGGTTCAAGTGCAAGGTTGGTGAGAATTGAGGGAGAGAAGAGAGTTTGCAACTTCACATTGTTCATTGCAACTTGAGATCGGTTTCTGCATTCTACACCATCTTCTTCCTTTCTTTTGATTTCAACAACTTCTATGGAGGATACTGAATGATTCCAGATCAATTCCATAGCAAATCCATGGCTGAATCGTGTATGAGCAATTGAATTTCAGCACCTGCAAGTCATCACCGGATTTGGAGTTCCAGGCGTTTTCCATCAATTCTCTTGCATACAGAAGCAAGAACTTGGCACATTGAATGATTTTGGAGCTGTAGAAGGGTTGAAGTGAAGAATTGCTACATCTGTTACTCAAGAATTCACAGGTTTGAAACTTTCATCCCTCACCTTAATTTAAGAAGAATTAGGTTAATTTATTAGGTTAGATTGATAGTATGTGGTTAGGAGATCGTTTCTGGAAACTTAGAGAGGATTTCGTGATGATCAATGAGGTGACACAATTTCTGTTTGGATCAAGAACATGCTGGATATTGAGAGATAATATGAGTATTATAGCAAGAACTGATCAGGGTAATGTGGTGAACATTTTGAACCTTTCAATTTGAAGAATGGTGACAATTGAGGTCTGAGCATAATTTTGATTCTTGATCGTGTTTTAGGTTAGAGGTTGATTCAATGAATTCTGAGGCTAGGGTTAGATTTAGTGTTCATTTTAGAGTGATTTAGTGTTTTAGATCATGGATTTTGATGGAGATTTGGTGAGATGCGAATGTGATGAAGATGAGCATGAGAGCTATGTTTCAATGGCGTTCCTCCCTCCATTTTTGGTTCAAACGAAGAAGATGATGTTAGCACCATTGGATCAACATGAGGACTTTGACTAAACCATGTATCCCACGACCATGATTAATTTGATTTCATGAGAGAGTCTGAGTAAGTGAAACGATGCGTTTCACTTACTAGTTGGTTTTGGGCTTAGTTGAAACTTTGCTACCCGCACCCCACTTATGGCCCAGTCTTGAATATGAACTGATTTTCATTGCTAGCTGCACCACGCATTTGTTATTTTTGTTTGATTTTCTTTCATTTTTTCATTTTATTCATGGTTCTTGATAAAATCATATAAAATTGAAAAATGATCCAATTAATCCCATTCTTTTTGTATTATACTCATGATTGAGTCTAGTATTTTCTAGATAAAAAATATTTTCGTTTCATGCATTTTCTGATTTTATGGGAATTTTACATTTTAATTGATATTAAAATGGTTATGTTTGATACCTAATTTTGTGGAATTTTGTGTGGTCATGTGGTGATGATTTTGATCCTAATTTTTTGTGTGTGATTATTTTAGACATGTATGCTCCCCTAGCATTTTTCTCAAATTTTTGTGATGAAAATAGGTGTGTTTTCTATATTGAGGTTTTAGGTGCTTCCTTTTAGGGTTTAGGTTTAGTACCTTATAGTGTAGAATTTATTTCTAGGTCTTATTTGATGATTTGATCTCTGAAATTAATATGGTAGAATCATGATTGACCTAGGTTCCCATAGTTATTTTTGTAGGATTTTACAATTGGTTTCAGTATTTTAGTTAGGACTAACTTTAGTACTAGGTTTTAGGTGATCCTAATTTACTAACTTAACTAGATTAACTTCTTTAGTCCCCTTAGATTAGGGTTTTGCTTTGTTTGCCTTTGGTTGAGATTGAAGACAAGTTGAAGACAAGGTAAGGATGCTTGAAGTTGCTTGGAGCTTGGAGTTGCTTGTGCCTGAAGGTGTCTGATGAAGATTTAGGAGGTAGGAGACATAGGGAGAGCCTTATAGGTAGAATGACTTCTTTCACAAATATGGAAAGCATCTTGTGCTTCCATTCCTCCCAATGACTAAAAGTCCTTCTAAGATATTCACATCCCTCCTTTGGAGGGATGAGTGGCTTTATCTGGAAAGTAGAACTTTGAGGGAACCAGTCTCTCATAATGATGAACCCTTACAGGCTTCCTTTGGTTGTCAATAAGCTGTTTATCATTTCCACTCATTCTGTTAAATCAATTGTCTTCTGGTTTGAGTATCTTGAAAGATGTTGGGCTTGAGTTTGAAGATGAGGACTTCACTGAAGAGTGTGGAAGAGGATGATTCCTTGAGCATTGCCATTGCAGCTGAAGCTTGAAGAGCAAGAGGAACAAGTTGATGCTTGTGAAGAAGATCCAGTGGAGATTGAGTGAAGAGATGAGGCTTAAAGATTGAAGGATGAAGTTGACACTTCCAGGTGATTGAAGATTGCTCTGAGAAGCTGAAGCATGTAGGAGAAGAAGACCAAGTTGATACTGGTAAAGCAAAGAGAGCTGGAGCTTGAAGACCAAGTTGATACTTGAAGATCCAATTGAGATTGAGTGTAGAGCCGAGGCTTCAGGAATAAAGGATAAGTTGACATTTACATTGATGCTTGGAGATCCTGAAGGAATCAAGTTGATACTTGTAGTTAAGAGTGAAGCCTGAAGATGGAACTGACTGAGGAGCTGCAGCTTGGAGAAGAGAGAATAAGTGGATGCTTATGTTTGATGGATTAAAACCTTGGAGAAGCAAGTTGATACTTGGCATGAAGGATGATAGCCTTGAAGGGTGGTTGAAGCCTGAAGACTGGATTGCTGTCAGAAGAGCTGAAGCTTGGAATTGGAAGGGGGAGCTGTTGGTCTGCTTTCTCTCTTGTCTGTTTGCTTTTCTGTGTTGATGTGCCTTGTTTTACTTGCTTGATACATTAGAATAAGTCCATATCTAGACTGATGTAAGCTAGGAGCATGATTGCACTAGAGGTTGAGTTGCTCCCTCTGCTTGTATTGTTACTGTATGGCTTTGCTTGCGGGTATTCGGTAGAGCCCTGCTCCCTTGCCCATGTGGTTTCTGTTTGCTTGATAGCATGTTATTTTTACTGTATGATTGCAGCTAATTCTATTTTTGCTTGATAGCATGTTATTTCCTCTGTATGATTACTGTTACTCATATCTGGCTTGAGGTTGAGATGAGCTTGTGGAGGCTGCTACCCCACACACATTTCCTCCCTCACTTGCATTGTATGCATTTTACAGTCGTTTACTGTTTATTTATTTACTGTTTAAGATGATGCTTTATCTGTTTCTGTTCATCATTGACATGATCCCCTAGGAATCTCACTTCCTTTGATAAGGAAGTGATGATTAGAACTTTAGGTTGAAACCTATGCATGATAACTTCTAGGAGTTCCCTGTTTCAAACCTCAACCATAGGATGAATCCTTGGCATGACAACATTAGGACTTGATAGTCTCCCCTTAGTTGAGCCTATTCTCTTCTCATCTCAAAACAAATTAAAATACAGTAATAAAGGTTAACTGACGTCGTACGTTACGAGCCTTAAGCTATCTGAGAAAGGATTGTTGGAGAGTTTCTTTTCAACAGTATAGATATTTAGTATGGCACCCCGTGGGTGACATGCGATGCATTCACTCTCAGGTCATAGTCTCTAGTGCGATGCTAGTTGCAAACACAATAAAAAACACTTCTTCCGTAAAAGACAGAAAACAAACTTCAAACCTTTTTGCCCCGTGGGCCCGTAATTCAAAGGAAGCTTTTCTGAAGAAAAGAGTGTTGTTAAACTTCAGCGTCACCGCAAACAGGCTTTGTCCCTAACTGCTGGAATTGTTGTTTAACCCTACTCAATAAAACAGATAAATCTGAATTCCCATAATCCATAGTAACCCGAACTACATAAGCTCTGATATCTCATACCTGTTGAAAGTACGTAGGCACAATAATGATGTATTGGCGAGCCACCTTTCCCCGCAACCCGTAGTTAGGCGAACTACATTGACTCTGATTTCTCATTCTCTGATGAGAATACGTAGGCATAAAGTGCGACGCTTTGCCGAGTCATTTTCTTTTCTTTTCAGACCAGCCCTGATAGGTATATAGATAAACCAACTCGTCCAGTAAACACAACAAGCGTGGATCCCATCGAGTACGATGGACGTGTGGGGTGCTAATACCTTCCCCTTGCGTAACCGACTCCCGAACCCAGACAATGGTTGGATGACCTCGTCTTATACCTTTTCGTCAGGTTTTTCCGATTGTTTCCTTTCCCGTTCTGAGGGATAAATAACGAAAGGTGGTGACTCTTCTGTTTTGCCGGCACCTTGTTTTCGCGGAAGCGACAGCTGGCGACTCTGCTGAGGACTTGATAGTTTCTTGGGATCCAACGTCCCGTATGCGAGTCAGTTTGGGGATCCGAAATCCCCTGTGAGAGTCAATCCTAGCGCTTGTATGATTACTTGTTGGGTTGTGTTTATTTTTCGCACTTTATTTCCCGCACTTTATTTTCAGTATGATATGATTATCTGTGATGTTGTGGGAGGGGCATTCTGATGAGTGAGAAGCCAGACCCAAGCTTGAGTGAACATAGCATTAGTTGTGGAAATTAGTGGGCGCGTGCTTGCTTGGCAGGCACTAGTGTCTCATGAAATCCACGCTCAGACGAGGTTCTCTTGGTTGACTTCTTTTTCAACCCTTTGGGTTGAGGGGGTTGTTGGTTTGGAGGATTGTCGACTCTGGGGACCGATCATTTGGGATTCAACCGAGTGAAGCCGCTTCATGAGCTAGTGATACCACACCTTCTGGGTATCGTATCACCCCTCTTGAATGTCTGTGACGCTGATGACCGCATAGGATGCCGAACTTGTGTCAGTTTAGGTCCATACCTGTGAGCAGAGTTGGGTTTATTGCAGGAAACTTTAACCTTCAGACTACCTGGTTTTCTTGATAGTGAATCAGTTTTGTTGGTACCGGAGGTTCTCATCATCAGATGTGTATTTGTTCTTGACAGAGCAGGTTTATGATTGGGATCAGAGGATCTCATCAGCAGATATATGATTGTTCTTGACAGAGCAGAGTTATGGTCCTGTGTCAAAGGACCTTATATTAAGAGATGTGTAGTTGTTCTTGATAGAGCAGGTTTATGATTGGGATCAGAGGATCTTATCAGCAAATATATGATTGTTCTTGACAGAGCAGAGTTATGGTCCTGTATCAGAGGACCTTATATTCAGAGATGTGTATTTGTTCTTGACAGAGCAGGTTTATGATTGAGATCAGAGGATCTCATTATCAGATATATGTTTGTTCTTAACAGAGCAGATTTGTGGTCTCGTATCAGAGGTCCTTGTTATCAGATGTGTGTTTGTTCTTGACAGAGCAGATTTGTGGTCCGATACCAGGGTTTTCTTATTATCAGATATAGTGATTGTTCTTGATAGAGCAGGATTATGGTTTTGTTGACACAGAATCTCCACAGCACAGTCGCCTTGATCTCCTGCTGCATGATTGCATTTTACATTGCTTTGCATACTCATTTGCATTTCATTAACGTGTGTCTGTCTTGCAGGTACCGTTTCCCCAGATCCAGGATTTCTTGCCTCCTATTGTATTGTTATGGGTTCTCTGAGGAAGACCGTGGCTTACAAGCTCCCTGCCCCTGATGTTGTGCAGCTGACTGGTTTGATTGCTTTAGCAGATGATTCTGTGAGAGATGAGTTCAGAAAGTCTTACGGCAAATTGCTCAGTTTGGTTCGTAAACCTTCTGCGTTTGAGTTGAATGGGTTGCACGCATTGCTACAGTTCTACGATCCTCCATTGAGATGCTTTACTTTCCGGGATTTTGTTCTCGCACCTACGCTAGAGGAGTATGTTGATTTGTTAGGTGTGCCTATCAAGAGTCAGATGCCCTTTGTTCATATGGATGCTGAGCCTAATCTGGCTAGTCTAGCTCATTCACTTCATCTGGATGCCTCCGAGTTGGTATTGTCTAGTTGGAACAAGGTTCCCAGGTTCTCCTTGCAGTTCTTAGTGGGAAAGGCTCAGCAGTACGCCAAAGACGAATGTTGGGTCGTGTTCCACGCCATCCTCGCTCTGTGCATATATGGCATCTTTCTGTTCCCCAATATGCCAGACTTTGTAGACTTCGATGCCTTTCGCATCTTTGCTTCAGGGAATCCAGTCCCTACCTTGATAGGAGACGTCTACCATTCCGTCCACTACAAAAACGAGAATAGAAGGGGCAAGAATGTCTCGTGCTGTGTGCCCCTACTCTATAAATGGCTTGATAGTCATCTACCCAAGAGGGGTCCCTTTGTTTCGTTTGCAGCCACAACTAAGTGGTCCGAGCGTTTGATGGGTCTATCTGCAGAGGATATTGACTGGTTTGACAGAGATAGGTTGGGTACCGAGATTACCTTCAGCTGCAGCGGGTTTCTGAACGTGCCTTTGATAGGCAGGAAGGGCTGTATAAACTATAATCCGTCTTTGCTGGTCCGACAGTTTGCTTATGCTTTGAGAGCTCCGCCGAAGGATGAAGAGGTACAGGAATCTCTGTACCTCACCAGTCTTCTAGAAGGGGATATGTTGTCCAAGCTTCAGCGCGCTTGGAATGGTATCAGTAAGAGGGGAAAACCGTTGCTAAGGAAAAGCAATAGTCAAGCCTACGCTCCGTACGTGACGTGGATCAGAGCCAGAGCAGATGCTATAGGGATGCCGTTTCCAGAAAGCCCTCCAGTGATTGAAGAGCCTACCACTGTGCCCATTCAGCAGCATAATCAGGTGTTAGCTGAGAGAGATGAATTGAAGAAGGCAAATGAAGAATTGGAGAAAGAATTGGCTCAACTCAGAAGCGAGAGAAACGAAGCCGTTCATTCCTTCAAGAGGCAGACAGAGCTGGTGAACCAACTAGGTACAGATCTGACTAAGCAGATAGCTGAGCGTGAGCGCATGGGTCGAGACTTCAAAGCTGTCAACGATGTGCTGGCCACGAAGAAGCAGCACTTGGACGAAGCGTATCGAAGGATATCCAAGTTTAACCAGCACTGGAAGGCCTCCATAGCCAACAGGAAAGAGCGGGAGGATAAGCTGATGCAACAGATCTCCAGGCTGAAAGCCCAGGTGAAGGCTAGTGAGAAGAGGTTTGATGAAGAAACCGCTCGCACATATGCCGCCGAAGGCCAGCTCAACAAAGCTCTTGCTAACCTGAAGGAGCGCAAACTGATGTTTGAGTCCAAGAAGCGGAAGCTAGAAGATTGTTTCGGCGAAGGAGCATGGGAAGATTCGGTCAAAGGACTTCAGTACACCATTAAGCAGAGAGAGTTACTCGTCGAAGGGTTGCTCACCCGGCCTGATTGTCCAGAAACGAAGGGGTTGTTAGAAGAGTTTCGCACCCGTGGCCATGCTTGACTATCTCTAATCCTTTTGTGTTGATCATTGTTGTATGCTGACCATCACCAGACTTGTTGGTCGAGGTCATGCTATGGATTCTGCTTGTACTCAGTGACGTTGTATACTGCCGTGATGGGCTTTCTTTATATACATGAGATGTTATTTCCATGATTGGGCTCGGACTTCTTATTATCAGCACTGGCACTCAGGCACTAGGATCGGGGGAAATCTCCCTAACGCACAGACACACGTTTGCATTTGCATGAAGCATTTGCATAACGAGCACTTTGTCGTTTTTCCTAACCCTTTTGTGTTTACAGGTTGTTTCAGGTTGTTCCAGGATTGATCAGAGACCTATCCACCGCTATCTGACCAGAGCAAATCAAACCAGAATCATGGAGCAAGTGCAAACTGATGTTCAGGAACTCCGCGAAAGAATGGACCGCTTCATGGAGCTCATGCAAGTGGTCGCCAATGGCCAGGATCAGCTCAGAACCTTGGTTCAGCCTCTGATTTCAAGGGTCGATAGCAGTGGCATACTCCATGGTTGGACCGTGCCTACCCCTCCACCAGTTGAAACTCCTCAGAATGGCGTCCCCGTGACCGGGGGGAATGGCAGTGCCAACGGAAATGTGATAGCCAACATGGGACTCAATGGTAATACGACGGGCGTCGGTAATGGGAATTTTGAAGCTAATGTCAATGTTGGGCCGGGCAACGGCAATGCGGGTGTTGGAAATCTGTTTGGGCCTCAGCCGTGGTTAGAAGACCGTCAAGACGATGTGTTCTCGCAGAGAGGTGCTGAAGGGGAGTTGACTGCTGAAGCACGTCTAAGGTTCAAGGCACTCGAGGACAAGATGAGGAATATCGAGAACCAGAACACCCTGGGTGTTGATATGTCCAAGTTGGGACTGATTGCGGATTTCAAGGTGCCTCCCAAGTTCAAGGTACCTGACTTTGAAAAGTACAAGGGCACCACTTGCCCTCGCGTCCACCTGAGATCATATTACAGAAAAATGTCCGCTCATTCTGAGGACGAGAAGTTGCTGATGCACTTCTTTCAGGACAGTCTGTCCGGGCCATCCCTCGAATGGTACATGAGTCTGGAACCTACCATTGTGCGCACGTGGAAGGACCTTTCTGAAGCATTTGTGCACCACTACCAATATAACAGTGACTTGGCCCCGAACCGAGTCCAACTGCAGAATCTGTCGCAAAGGAACAACGAAGGGTTCAAGGAATACGCCCAGCGATGGCGTGAGTTGGCAGCCAGGGTTCAACCGCCGATGGTTGAACGTGAGCTTGTGCAGATGTTCGTAGCCACCCTCCCAGGGGTTTACTATGAGAAATTGGTCAGCGGTATGTCTGGAACCTTCTCAAATCTCATTATCACGGGTGAGCACATTGAAAATGGGATCAAACTGGGGAAAATTCAAGGCGATTCATCCTCAGCTGGAGGAGGCGGAAAGAAACCTTATAGTGGCAAAAGGCGGGAAGGAGAAACGAGCGCTGTGACCAATGCTCGAAGGAAGGGTAAAGGCCCTCACCAACAGGTGGCCAGCATAACTATCCCGGCAGTTCAACAGCCACAGCCGCAGCAGCAGCAACAGCCGAATCAACAAGGGTACAGAAAGTATCAGAACAGGGCACCTCTGTCGAGCCGTCACCTCGAGACACCGCCCATGTCGTATGCGCAGCTGTTACAGACTCTGCTCCAGTTACAGCTGATCCAGAAGAGAACCCTGGCTCCTTTGACAGGGGCACCTCCGCCAGGTTATGATGCGAACGCAACTTGTGAATTTCACTCAGGGGCACCAGGCCACACAATAGAGAATTGCAAAGCATTCAAGCACAAGGTGCAGGACATGATGGACACTAAGATCATCAACTTCTCCGATAATGTGCCAAACGTCACGAAGAACCCTATGCTGAATCATAGGGGAGGTGGAGTAAACACTATTATTGAAGACGAGGGTTTGGATTTGTTGACTGACGTCAGAGATCTGAAGACACCGCTTAGCTTCGTTAAAGCTAAGCTGATGAAAAGGGGTTTCTTTCCAGGTTGCGGAGAACTGTGTATGGGCAGTGCGACAAGTCCTGATGGATGTGAACAGTTGATAGAGGGGATTCAAAGTCTGATGACCGAAGGAATCCTGCAATTTAGCCGAAGGGCCGAAAGTGGATCGGGAGAGGTAATGCTGAAGCAAGATGATGAGGTTGCCACCATCACCATCCCTCGCCAGACGATAACTATTTCTGCACCCAGACCGCCCACGATTACCATCACCAAAGCTGGGCCGATACCCTTCGAAAGCACCAATGCTGTCCCATGGCACTATGGGGCTGAAGTCTACTGCAACGGACAGAAGTTGGAACTAGAACCGTTTGGGTCGTCTATGGAGAACCTAGCGGGCGTTAGCGGAATTACTCGCAGCGGGAGAGTGTTTGCACCACCTGAGGTCGTGGCGGATAAAGCGGACAGAGCTGATGTAGCTGATAAAGGTAAAAGTAAAGTCGTTGAAGAGATCCCTTGTGGGGCAGAAAAAGACTTACTTGTTAAAGACGCCAAGGAATTTATGAGGTTGATTAAAAAGAGTGACTACAAGATCGTGGATCATCTCCATCAAACACCCTCGAAGATTTCCATCCCGAACTTGTTGCTGTGTTCTGAAGCACACCGCAACGCACTGCTGAAGGAGTTGAACACCGCGTATGTACCGCAGGAAATATCGGTAAACCAGCTGGAAGAGGTCGTAGCCCACGTGAATGCTGGAAATGGGTTAGGGTTCACTGACCTAGAGCTGACGCCGAAGGGAAGGAACCATAATAGCGCCCTGCACATCTCGATAGAGTGTAGGGGAACGATTATGTCTCACGTGTTGGTAGACACTGGGTCATCTCTCAATGTTCTTCTGAAGAAGGCATTAATGAAGTTAGATACTCGCAGAGTGATTTGCACACCCAGTGATCTGGTTGTGAAAGCGTTCGATGGAACCAAACGCCATGTCTTCGGGGAGGTGACGTTGCCAATCCAAGTCGGGTCGGAAACATTCGACGCAAATTTTTACATTATGGACATCATGTCTGCCTACAGCTGTCTATTGGGCCGGCCATGGATCCACTCTGCAGGTGCCGTGACCTCCACGTTGCACCAGAAACTCAAGTACACTGTCGGAGGTAGCATCGTGACTGTTTGTGCCGAGGAAGACATAATGGTGAGCCATTTGTCGTCCTTCAAGTATGTTGAGATGGATGGGGAAATCCACAAAACCCTATGCCAAGAGTTCGAAGCTGTTAAAGTCAAGGACGTAGCTCCTGTAGTCACTGAAAAGCCAGAGATGACTCTCTCCTCCTTCAAGGAAGCCCGGGCTGTTGTCCAAGCCGGATCTACCCCAGGCTGGGGGCGAATTTTGGAGATACCTAACAAGCAAGACAAGTTCGGGTTGGGATACTCTCCTGGAGCTGAAGCCTCCTCTTCTAGTAGTGCGTCGCGAGGTAAAGGGCCAATCCAGTTTACCAGTGGCAGGGTGATATTTGAAAGCGTCAATGCGGTGTCTGAAGACAGCGGAGATAGCGACTGTGACTTAGACTCTTGGATCCAGCCAAGCAAGACAGGCGAAAGCCTCAACAACTGGTCCGTCAAGGGTATCATCCAGATGACAAGCGAAGAGTAATGATTTACTTTTTCCAATCATTGTACAACCCTATGTCCTACCCGGGGCATAGTGGTTTTATTGTCAGGGCCTTGTTTGATTATATACATGCATTTTATCAATAAATCAAAAGGCGTTTTTCTTCATATTCAAATGTTGTGATCTCTGTTATTCCTGTTTTATATTTGTTTTGAAAAACAATAAAATGGCAATGGGGTTTGTGCTAACCTGCATATCCTTGTCTTAAGCTTAACCCTTGTTATTGCAGAATCCACATAGCAGATGACATCGACTTTGGACCTTCTACGACTCACTTCGACTACGATTGCCCGATCTATCAAGCCGAAGAAGAGATTGATGAAGATGAAGACCTTCCCGAAGAGTTGTCCCGCTTGTTGAAACAAGAAGAGAAAGTTATTCTGCCTCATGAGGAAGAGATTGAGATCGTGAATCTGGGTTCTGAAGAACTAGTCAGGAATGTCAAGATAGGAGCCGCATTGCAGAGTGATGTCAAGCAGAGATTGGTCGAGATGCTTCGAGAGTATAGTGACGTCTTTGCTTGGTCATACGAAGATATGCCCGGACTTGATACTGACATCATGGTCCATCACCTGCCGCTGCGAGAAGATTGCCCTCCCATTAAGCAGAAGCTTAGGAGGATGCGACCAGATATGGCCGTTAAGATCAAAGAAGAAGTGCAGAAGCAGCTTGATGCTGGCTTCTTAGCGGTCACCACTTACCCTCCGTGGGTCGCCAACATAGTACCTGTACCGAAGAAGGACGGTAAAGTACGAATGTGCGTCGATTATCGGGATTTGAATAGGGCGAGCCCTAAAGATGATTTCCCGCTGCCTCATATTGATGTGTTGGTCGACAATACAGCTCAGTTCTCCGTGTTTTCGTTCATGGATGGCTTCTCCGGTTACAACCAGATCAAGATGGCGCCGGAGGACATGGAGAAAACTACGTTTATCACTCCCTGGGGAACATTTTGCTACAACGTAATGCCTTTCGGTCTGAAGAACGCATGAGCCACTTACCAACGAGCAATGGTTACTTTGTTTCATGATATGATTCATCATGAGATTGAAGTCTATGTTGATGACATGATTGCGAAGTCCCAAACGGAGGAGGGACATCTGGTCAATTTGCTGAAGCTTTTTGAGAGGCTTAGGAAATTCAGGTTGAGGCTGAATCCTAACAAATGTACTTTCGGAGTATGGTCCGGAAAGCTACTGGGGTTTATCATGAGCGAAAGAGGCATCGAGGTTGATCCTGCAAAGATAAAAGCAATACAAGAGATGCCAGCGCCAAAAACAGAAAAAAAAGTTCGTGGTTTCCTAGGCAGAATAAACTACATTGCAAGGTTTATCTCTCAGCTCACGGCCACGTGTGAACCGATGTTCAAGCTGCTAAAGAAAGATCAGGCGATTATCTGGAACGAGGATTGCCAGAAGGCATTTGATAAGATAAAACAGTATCTGCAGGAACCTCCGATCTTGATACCCCCAGTGGCCGGACGACCCTTAATCATGTACTTGACAGTTCTTGAGAATAGTATGGGGTGTGTTCTCGGTCAACATGACGAGACAGGCAGAAAGGAGCATGCCATTTACTACTTGAGTAAAAAGTTCACAGATTGTGAATCTCGTTACTCGGTGCTGGAGAAGACGTGTTGTGCACTAGCCTGGGCTGCCAAATGTTTACGACAGTACATGCTCAATCACACCACTATGCTAATTTCGAAGATGGATCCGATCAAGTACGTCTTCGAGAAGCAAGCGCTTTCGGGAAGGATTGCCAGATGGCAAATGGTGTTGACGGAATATGACATTCAGTACGTTTCCCAGAAGGCCATTAAGGGAAACATATTGTCTGAATACCTTGCCGAACAGCCGATCGAGGATTACCAGCCGATGAAATTTGAATTCCCTGATGAGGATATCATGTTTCTTAAAGCGAAAGATTGCGATGAACCGTTGCCCGACGAGGGGCCGGATAGGAAATCCTAGTGGAAATTGATATTTGACGGGGCGGTTAATTCCTATGGAAGTGGCATCGGGGCGATCATCACAACTCCCCACGGATCCCATATCCCGTTTACTGCGAGACTGACGTTTCCAGTCACCAATAATAAAGCGGAGTATGAAGCATGCATCATGGGTCTAGAAGAGGCAATTGATTTGAGAATCAAGAACCTAGACGTATACGATGACTCAGCGCTTGTGATTAACCAGATTAAAGGGGAGTGGGAGACTCACCAATCGAATTTGGTGCCGTACATGAACTATGCCAGAAGGCTGCTTCCGTTCTTTGATCGGGTGGAACTCCATCATGTGCCCAGGGCCGAACATCAGATGGCTGATGCCTTAGCCACGTTGGCTTCAATGTATAAAGTCAATTTTTGGAATGAAGCTCCAAGAATTGTCCTTTCTCGTCTTGATAGACCTGCATTCGTCTTTGCGATCGAGGAAGCCTCTGACGGCAAGCCATGGTTCCACGATATCCAGACCTTCCTTATGACTAAGGAGTATCCTGCGGGAGCGTCAACCCAGGATAAGAAGACTCTGAGGAGGCTGTCTGGAAATTTTTATCTCAACCCTGATGGAGTTTTGTATAAAAGAAACCACGATCTCGTGCTACTCAGATGTGTAGATGAGAAAGAGGCGAGTATGCTCATGGAAGAAGTCCATGAAGGCACGTTTGGTACGTACGCCGGCGGGCATGCCATGACAAGAAAGATCCTGAGAGCAGGATACTACTGGCTGATGATGGAGTCTGATTGCTTCAAATTCGCGAAGAGATGCCATAAATGCCAGATTTATGTTGATAAAGTTCATGTGCTGCCGTGCCCGTTGAATGTCATGTCCTCCCCGTGGCCGTTCTCCATGTGGGGCATCGACATGATAGGCAAGATCGAGCCTACTGCATCTAATGGTCATCGCTTCATTCTAGTAGCTATCGACTACTTCACCAAGTGGGTGGAGGCAGCCTCATATGCTAATGTGACCAAGCAAGTAGTGGCTAAATTCATAAAGAGGGGCATCATCTGTCGTTACGAAATTCCCGAGCGGATCATTACTGATAATGGTTCGAATCTGAATAACAAGATGATGAAGGAGCTGTGCCAGAGTTTCAAGATTGAACACCACAACTCATCTCCTTACCGGCCGAAGATGAATGGTGCCGTTGAAGCGACCAATAAGAACATTAAGAAGATTGTTCAGAAGATGGTTGTGACCTATAAAGATTGGCACGAGATGCTGCCATTTGCATTGCACGATTATCGTACAACGGTATGTACATCAACCGGGGCAACTCCTTTCTCCTTAGTGTACGGTATGGAAGCTGTCCTACCGTTAGAAGTGGAGATCCCTTCTTTGCGAGTTTTGGTTGACGTAAAACTCGATGAGGCAGAATGGATTAAGAACCGACTGAACCAACTCAGCCTGATGGACGAGAAGAGATTAGCATCGATTGCATATGGTCGTCTGTACCAAAGCCGAATGAAGAAAGCTTATGATAAGAAGGTGCGTCCTAGAAGCTTTCAGACGGTTGATCTCGTCCTGAAGAAGATTCTTCCTCCACACTCCGATCACCGGGGCAAGTGGACTCCTAATTACGAAGGTCCATACGTCATCAGCAAGGTCTTCTCGGGAGGAGCTTTGTTGTTATCCACGATGGATGGAGAAGATTTTGCATCCCCGGTGAACGCGGACGCAGTTAAAAAATACTTTGCTTAAAAAATGACCCGCTGGAAAGAAAAAGAATATCCAGGCAAAAATAGGGCATCCCGGCGAACCATAAAAAAGGAAAAAGGTTCGGGCAAAAATTAGGGATATAAATTGAAAAAATGTACACCCGCAAAGTCGAAAACCCGGATGGGCGACTTTGGCAAAAAAGGGTATCCCGGTGAATCGAAAACCCGGAAGGGCGATTCAGGCAAAAGTTAGGGATTTGAAAAAGCAAATGACTGCGTTCCGCGTGTGGACTTTCATTGTTTAGTGGTTTGGAGGACCTGAGGGCCGTTTATCTGAATCAATCTCTTCTGAATCTGAAGCGTCGGAGAAGTATCGAAGTCGAGTGGGTCATAGAGGGATCAACTCATGGTGTTCGTCTACGCCTCGTTGCCGACATTTGTATATACTGATGTATATTTATGTTTTATTTTCGCGCAGCTTCCTCATTCCAGGGGCTTGCATCTGTTGTAAAACATTTTTACCCATTCAGGGGTTCGTTATCAATAAAATGTATACTATTCAGCAATCCTGTTTGCCTGTTTAGCATTTATCTGTTTTGTTTTGTGAAAAAGAACGCCAGTGTTTTTGATAAAATGCGCATACATAAACTTACTGGCCTAGGCCACTGATTGTTGAAACAATGAATTACTTGAACATTGTCACAAGATGATAACCTTGATAGGTCCCTTTGAGAAGGGTATCTCGTCTGTTTGTTTGTGTTTTTATAGGTACAACATTCCAGGTAGTACGCCGCATGCGTCCCCAAGCAGGATGATTCCTTCTTCTCCAGTAAAGTTCAGCAGCCTCTCCCCGCAGAGTCTGAACGCGAGATCGTGAGCATTGATATGTGTTTCCCCGAGCGGAGAAGAGTCTCTCCCCAATCAGATGTATCCTGAAGGAATGTCATCCCCCAGCTCCGGGTCACAAGTGCAGGTCTCGTAGGAGACTATTCACTGAAGTGTGCAGCAATTGATAGTTCTAGACTGAAGTCTCCGACGGAATTGAGATTCCCCATAGAGTCATACTCTCCCCCGAAGCAGGATGATTTCTTCATCCCTAGCCGAGTTTGCAGTTCCCCAAGAGAGCCGAGTCCTTGGAAAGCAGTTCAGGCCATGATTGGTTGTCCCCAGTAGAATGTTGAATAGCTGATGCTGTATTTCCCCGCCGGAGTCATTACCTCCAGGAAGGTTTGGCTGCGAATGTCGTGCAGTTTATTTCTGCGATTGACATCGCTTTCCGCAGCAGGTCCAGGTTCTCGTAGAGCTTCGTTCCCCTGCAACAGTTGACTGAATTTCGTTTCCCCAGGCGGAGTCCAATTAAGATTGGCGTGACTTCTTCTCCTTGGCAGGATGAGTCCTTCCTCCACCAGAGTGGTCTTTTCTCCTTGACAGGAAGATTCTCCCTTCATCATTTATTTTGCTGATGGGGTCGCAGCATTTTGCATGATTTCATAGCATTTATCATAAACGTGTAGCATTTCCACCGTGTGGAGCATTGCGCCGTTGTCAAAGCATATGCATATGAAACATGAGCTAGGTCGTCACCGTTCTTGTTTTGCAGGTGTTCCTCCACAGAGTCGCTTGCTCAAGATGATTCTTGAATTCCCCAGCAAAAGTCGTTTGCCCAAGATGATTCTTGAATTCTCCCGCAAAGGCGTTCGCTTAAGATGATTCTTAAAATCCCCTGCGAAGTTGCCAGAGAGGGTTGCTCAAGCTGATGCTTGGAGTCCCCGGCAGAGTGTTTGCTAAGGATGATTCCTGAAATCTCCAGCAGAGTTGTTGGTTCAAGATGATTCTTGAAGTCCCCAAGGAGTTATTTGTTCAAGATGACTCTTGGTTTCCTCAGCAGAGATGATTCACCCAGAATGATTCCTGGACCCCGAAGCAGAGTGACTTGATAGTTCTCCAGAACCCCCAGCGGAGATGTGTCATCCCCAGCAGGTTTTAAACAGCGAAGTTGAAACTTCCCTCGAAGACTTGATGATTGAAGTCCAACCGTATTAACGAAGCAGTTCTCTCAGCTGAGGCGGAGTGCCTGATGGTAGAAGTTCGGATATCCCCAATTGGTTCATGATTGACCGAGAATGATATTCCCGACTTACTGATGAAGTCTGGCTGATGCCCGAAAATTTCTTTGAATGCCCGATGGCATGATTAACTTGATTGTTGATATGATAGGTCCCGAGGAATTCTGATGCCGGACGGCATGATCGGCCATGTATTACCGGTTACCGTGTGACCAATTCCCCAGCTAGTTGCCGTGCAGCTAATATTTCAGTTTCCGAAGATTTGCTCCCATCAGAGTACCGTGTACTTGGGCAGTTGGCAAATTTTCGGGTTTTGTTGGTATTCAACCGTCTTTTACCTTGATCGGTTGAGAGTCGTTCGCTTCTCACCCAGTCAAGTCTAAGCCGCTTGAATAGGGGCAGCTGTTGCACCCCAAAATTTGCCCAACTTTTCTTTACCTAGCTTATGTTTCATTTCATTCACATTAGCATTATCACTTGCACTTCATTGACATGTATGCAGAAGATCAAGAGGTATGATTACCAATCAAGAGCTACACAAGACTATGAAGCTAGCTAAGAAGCTTATTCAAGTGTTCAAGGGTTGATATCCTTGTCAGAGAAGTCAAAAGATCCTCAGAGAGAGTGGTTGAAACAAGAGTGTGTGCCTCCTAACTTGAGAGTTGTGGGAAGACCTCAGATGATTCTGAAGCCATGAAGAAGGACTTGAAGTCTTGAGAGAGCTCATGAGAAGTGTTGAAGATCACTTTGAGGCCTAGACAGGTCATTGTGCAAGATTAAGAAGACTCAGCCATGAGTGGTACAGCTGGGGTTTGACTGGGTCAACCCTAGGTCAACTGATGATTTGAAGAAGGTTGAGACCTAATCCAAGAGCCATGTGATCATGGATTGATACATTGAGATGTTATAAGGATGATTCCAAGGTTAACTCATCATGATTGAAGAGTTTGAGAAGTTTCAAGCTAGGGTTTCTAAGGCTTGACAGTGTAAAATCCCCTAGTTTGACCCCTATATTCAAGGCAGGTTAGCTTAAGATGTAATTGTCATCTCATCTCACCCCAACATGAATGATGTAGAGAATGATATTAGATTTAATTTGAGTACTAGAATTCCTTGATAGGATTTGTAGAACTCAAGTTATGACTTTGACAAGTTACAGGTCATCTGAGGTATGTGAATTTGGGGGCTTGAAAGTTGCCCAACTTGCATCAAACTTTTGCCCAAG
Organism: Lathyrus sativus; assembly: GCA_963859935.3. Taxonomy (NCBI): domain Eukaryota; kingdom Viridiplantae; phylum Streptophyta; class Magnoliopsida; order Fabales; family Fabaceae; genus Lathyrus; species Lathyrus sativus. The sequence goes on along the minus strand of CAWUDS030005286.1, from coordinate 7,118 downwards.
AAGGATGCTTCCTATGAACTTTTGGTCAACAGGAATGTTGTTCCTTAGTCTCTTAGATTTCTAGAGAGTACTAGAAGTCCTTGATAGGATTTGTAGAACTCAAGTTATGGCTTTGACAAGTCAAGGGCATTTTGGTCATTTGGAGATTACAGGTCATTTCAAGCATAAGGCCATAACTCCTGTTTCCAAGCTTAAAATGGGAAAATGTTCAACATCAAACTTGTTCAAAATGATGTTTTAAGGCTAGTAAAGAGGTCATGAGATGTTGGAAATGCTTGTAGCTCAAAGTTGCAAAAATGACCTAAAATAAGGGTATAAGTAAATAAACCAAAGTTGGAAATTGATATTTTCAATCTACACATCCAAACCAAGGCATGTAATATATCATTTTGACTCTAAAAAACCTTCTAAGAACATTGGTTTATCCACAATTTTGATTTGAGGTCTAATTTGTGGACTTTCTTTGAAAAGTAGTTGCTTGCATATTAAGTAACATTTGCAAAACACATGAGAGATCAATACACAAGCTTCCAAGGCCTTGTAACACCTCTAATATCTCACTTGGGGAGATTTTGGGATCATAACAAACTGCTGCAACAAGGGAAACCAGAATTGGTGTGATTATGGCATGAGATGGTATTTTGGATGATATGAGAAATCAACATCTCCTTGGATGATTCTAGAAGGTTCTAGAGAGGTCCAACATAATCTATATATTGATTAGAAGGGGTTCAAGTGCAAGGTTGGTGAGAATTAAGGGAGAGAAGAGAGTTTGCAACTTCACATTGCTTCATTGCAACTTGAGATCGGTTTCTGCATTCTACACCATCTTCTTCCTTTCTTTGATTTCAACAACTTCTATGGAGGATACTGAATGATTCAAGATCAATTCCATAGCAAATCCATGGCCTGAATCGTGTATGAGCAATTGAATTTCAGCACCTGCAAGTCATCATCAGATTTGGAGTTCCAGGCGTTTTCCATCAATTCTCTTGCATACAGAAGCAAGAACTTGGCACATTGAATGATTTTGGAGCTGTAGAAGGGTTGAAGTGAAGAATTGCTACATCTGTTACTCAAGAATTCACAGGTTTGAAACTTTCATCCCTCACCTTAATTTAAGAAGAATTAGGTTAATTTGTTAGGTTAGATTGATAGTATGTGGTTAGGAGATCGTTTCTGAAACTTAGAGAGGATTTCGTGATGATCAATGAGGTGACACAATTTCTGTTTGGATCAAGAACATGCTGGATATTGAGAGATAATATGAGTATTATAGCAAGAACTGATCAGGGTAATATGGTGAACATTTTGAACCTTTCAATTTGAAGAATGGTGACAATTGAGGTCTGAGCATAATTTTGATTCTTGATCGTGTTTTAGGTTAGAGGTTGATTCAATGAATTCTGAGGCTAGGGTTAGATTCAGTGTTCATTTTAGAGTGATTTAGTGTTTTAGATCATGGATTTTGATGGAGATTTGGTGAGATGCGAATGTGATGAAGATGAGCATGAGAGCTCTGTTTCAATGGTGTTCCTCCCTCCATTTTTGGTTCAAACGAAGAAGATGATGTTAGTACCATTGGATCAACATGAGGAATTTGACTAAACCATGTATCCCACGACCAGGATTAATTTGATTTCATGAGAGAGTCTGAGTAAGTGAAACGATGCGTTTCACTTACTAGTTGGTTTTGGGCTTAGTTGAAACTTTGCTACCCGCACCCCACTTATGGCCCAGTCTTGAATATGAACTGATTTTCATTGCTAGCTGCACCACACATTTGTTATTTTTGTTTGATTTTCTTTCATTTTTTCATTTTATTCATGGTTCTTGATAAAATCATATAAAATTGAAAATGATCCAATTAATCCCATTCTTTTTGCATTATACTCATGATTGAGTCTAGTATTTTCTAGATAAAAATATTTTCATTTCATGCATTTTCTGATTTTATGGGAATTTTACATTTTAATTGATATTAAAATGGTTATGTTTGATACCTAATTTTGTGGAATTTTGTGTGGTCATGTGGTGATGATTTTGATCCTAATTTTTTGTGTGTGATTAGTTTAGACATGTATGCTCCCCTAGAATTTTGCTCACATTTTTGTGATGAAAATAGGTGTGTTTTCTATATTGAGGTTTGAGGTGCTTCCTTTTAGGGTTTAGGTTTAGTACCTTATAGTGTAGAATTTATTTCTAGGTCTTATTTGATGATTTGATCTCTGGAATTAATATGGTAGAGTCATGATTGACCTAGGTTCCCATAGTTATTTTTGTAGGATTTTACATTTGGTTTCAGTATTTTAGTTAGGACTAACTTTAGTACTAGGTTTTAGGTGATCCTAATTTACTAACTCAACTAGATTAACATTCTTTAGTCCCCCTTAGATTAAGGTTTTGCTTTGTTTGCCTTTGGTTGAGATTGAAGACAAGTTGAAGACAAGGTAAGGATGCTTGAAGTTGCTTGGAGCTTGGAGTTGCTTGTGCCTTAAGGTGTCTGATGAAGATTTAGGAGGTAGGAGACATAGGGAGAGCCTTATAGGTAGAATGACTTCTTTCACAAATATGAAAGCATCTTGTGCTTCCATTCCTCCCAATGACTAAAAGTCCTTCTAAGATATTCACATCCCTCCTTTGGAGGGATGAGTGGCTTTATCTGGAAAGTAGAACTTTGAGGGAACCAGTCTCTCATAATGATGAACCCTTGCAGGCTTCCTTTGGTTGTCAATAAGCTGTTTATCATTTCCACTCATTCTGTTAAATCAATTGTCTTCTGGTTTGAGTATCTTGAAAGATGTTGGGCTTGAGTTTGAAGATGAGGACTTCACTGAAGAGTGTGGAAGAGGATGATTCCTTGAGCATTGCCATTGCAGCTGAAACTTGAAGAGCAAGAGGAACAAGTTGATGCTTGTGAAGAAGATCCAGTGGAGATTGAGTGAAGAGTTGAGGCTTAAAGATTGAAGGATGAAGTTGACACTTCCAGGTGATTGAAGATTGCTCTGAGAAGCTGAAGCTTGTAGGAGAAGAAGACCAAGTTGATACTGGTAAAGCAAAGAGAGCTGAAGCTTGAAGACCAAGTTGATACTTGAAGATCCAATTGAGATTGAGTGTAGAGATGAGGCTTCAGGAATAAAGGATAAGTTGACACTTACATTGATGCTTGGAGAGCCTGAAGGAATCAAGTTGATACTTGTAGTTAAGAGTGAAGCCTGAAGATGGAACTGACTGAGGAGCTGCAGCTTGGAGAAGAGAGAATAAGTGGATGCTTATGTTTGATGGATTAAAACCTTGGAGAAGCAAGTTGATACTTGGCATGAAGGATGATAGCCTTGAAGGGTGGTTGAAGCCTGAAGACTGGATTGCTGTCAGAAGAGCTGAAGCTTGGAATTGGAAGGGGGAGCTGTTGGTCTGCTTTCTCTCTTGTCTGTTTGCTTTTCTGTGTTGATGTGACTTGTTTGACTTGCTTGATGCATTAGAATAAGTCCATATCTAGACTGATGTAAGCTAGGAGCATGATTGCACTAGAGGTTGAGTTGCTCCCTCTGCTTGTATTGTTACTGTATGGCTTGCTTGCGGGTATTCGGTAGAGCCCTGCTCCCTTGCCCATGTGGTTTCTGTTTGCTTGATAGCATGTTATTTTTACTGTATGATTGCAGCTAATTCTATTTTTGCTTGATAGCATGTTATTTCCTCTGTATGATTACTGTTACTCATATCTTTGTTTCATAATGGTATAGAGATCCCATGTGAGAAACTGACTCCGTCAGAGCTATAGTGAGAATCATAGTTGATACCATTATCACATAGTGTTTCTTTTTTTTCTACATTGTGAAGTTTGAGTGGGTTAAAGGATGATAGGGGAAAGAGAATGCCCAAAAGATGAGCATGGGCAGGTGCCCAGCCACTGGGAAATGAAAATGAATCCAATTCAGATGCCAGTTTCGGGCCATAAGTCTTTTCGTCAGAAATCGATTCGAGACTTATTCCAGAGTCATAGACATCTGCAAAGGCATCAAGCCAGTCTGTCCTTTCCGCTAATTGCTTCACGAACTGCCTTAGGAAGAGTCAAAGCAGGAAACGATTCCATCTGGTCTAGTGACTTAGATTCCCAGGCTATCAGCCTACTCATTTGGCATGGGCCTACTACTTCTATTAACTTGGATTCCTTTTCTATTACTTCTCTCGCTTCCTATGGAGTTAAAAAGGCTGTAAATCAGGCTACTTTTGACTGCCATATGAATGCACACCCAAGGGAAAGAGCTTCCAATCTTGTTGCTACTCTTCCATAAATGGTAGTTCAATAGATGCTTCGTCACTTCCATTCTACTACGTAAGGGGAAAGTCACATCTATGGGAATCTCGCTACGAATGAGCACATCTCAATCTGTCTATTCCAATCTATGTTCTTGCATCTCCGATCTAGCTACGGAGATTGATGGTAGGTACTCTGAATTCTTCTTCTTTTTCTTTTTAGCCTGACATGCATTTCAGGACACTTGATTATTTGCAGTTTGGTGTAATGGGTAGGTAATCCTAGATGTTTCCTGAAACTCCTGATTACTGATTACCAGTTAGTTATGGCCAAGATAGAAAGCTTTTTTAATCCGCAATAGGGGACCAAGCCATAGCTTTCTAGGCGTTCATACACTCAAGCAAGCCCTTTCTATTAACCATTGGGCTCGGGAGTGGGGTGCCGCATTTTTATTTTTAGAGGGGGCTTTGGTAGTCAACTGTTAAGGCCTCTTTGTCTTTCATACGCTAGGTTGAGGGACGTAGTGGATAGAAGATTTGAGTAGCTAAATTGAATGAGGGGCCTAGCTTTCTTTCTTATAACCTTCGAGGCTTTGAGATGTAGTTGACTTGAAGCCTAAACTTGCTTTCCTTCGATTCTCCTGTTTTAGGTGACAGGTTGCGGTGAGACAGGAGGGAGGGAAAAAGGAAATTTAACGGCACGGATTTCATAAGATAGGTGTAGAGGAGTCTAGCAAAGCGATAGGAAAAAAAGGGCCTTTCGGCTATGTTTACTTTGCCATCAAGGGGCGGAGCGAAGTAACTAGGCGGAGATGCAGGATCGCTGTAAGTAATTTCTCATAGAAGATAATCTTATAATTTTTAGAGAGTCTGATTCCCCTTTGTTCAAGTCCGAGGTTGTGTCTCTTTAGCTAGGGCGCCGAAGTTAGTAAATCACGAATACGAGTTATACTGGACCTTTACGAAGGTCATGCTTTCTTTTGAGGCTCAAGCTTTCTAGTAGCTTTGACTAACACGAGTCTTTGTAACCGAAAAAGTAAACATGCCCTAGGATGGAGTAGTAAGCTCTTGAGATCTTATCCGGTTTGGAGCACCCGCATCCAATTAATTGAGTTTTTCCTGTAATTTCAAGGCGGGTTTGGGTTTGTTTGTCATCCCTAAGGGCAAGTCTTTTAGCTGAGGGTGAGTCATCATCTCCTATCAAGTGTCTACTAAGCAACTTATGTGGTAGTTTGCGATGTAAAACATCAATCATTTTTTGGGGGAATCGAAAAGGTTTTTGAATGCTTGTAGCTCTAATTCCCTTATACTTTTCCCTCATTCTCATTTTTTATTTCTTTATTCATTTTTCTCATCTAACTTTCTACCAGCTCCTTTTGTTTTCTGCTCAAACGACCTTTTACACGCTTCCAGCTTTTTCTCTATTCGTAAGCCTTTTAGGCATGGATTTTTTCATCTTTCTCTTATACTGTTATGGCTAGATTTTAGACAGATTTTTTAAAGGCTTTTAGGCTAGTGTCGAATTTTAGTTTTATGAGATTGAGAGTTTTAGTAGTCTTATTAACAATGGTGGTAGTGTTGTCTTTTTGTTCTTTTGTGTACTCGAGAACAAAGAGACAACGGTTGTCCTCTTTTCCATGTCTAAATAGGTCAAAGATATTAGAACCTTTTATACTCCTGAGGAGAAGATCATTTCCTTCATGACATAGGTTGACATCTCTTCTTTACAAAATGAATATATTGTCATTTTAAAAGCCTATTCACTTTCATAAAGGGTTACACTGACCTTCTTTTTTGACTCTCATTCCCCTACTACTTTTACCCCCGGTCAATGACATGGGGGTTCTTTTCCCATCTCTCCTTTCGGGGTGGAAGTCCTATGAGTCCTCAACATTTCCCTTGCTTAGTTAGTTTCTAATGGTTGAGGCTTTGTTAGGATGTCCGAAATGATGTGTCAATGGATGGAAGTCTACCCCATTATTGGGTTGTTCTTTTCGTTTTATACTACTAGACTTTCAAAAGAGGGTTATGTAACCCTAGATAGCCTTGTGGGATACACCCTATTCAAAACCCACTCCAAGCATTTTAAAAATTGGAAGGAAAAATTTGTATGAGTGGAGAGCGAGATGACTTTTGCACTGTGGTGGTGGCAGATGACGCCTCATATTCCCTCAGTCTTGGACGAAAAAACCTGTGGCTATTGCAGGGCATGACTATAAGTACTTAACTTTCAGCAACACCAAAATAACTTGCCTCTTAGAGAAGTTTGAGGTCATTGATTCTCGTATAATGATCGAGTTGTGGCAAGAGGGTGATGACTCCCTTGATAAACACTTGAGTATGCTTAAATACTCTGGTGCTTTTATAGGTATCATCAGGTGGTATGTGACCTTTATTTATTGTTTCGGAGAGCAGATGGCCTAGATTTTCTTAGGGAAGCGAAGGAAGAGATGAGACAAAATCCAAACCATGCGTGGGGAGACTGATAGCCCTAGAGGCATCTCGAGGGCTTTATTGTCAAGGGAAAGAAGAGGTATGCTAAAGATCAACTTCTTGACTCGCCCAATACTAAGATCCTAAAACACGATGGGGTTGGTTTTCCACTGGCTACTAGGGACAGAGTTGTTTCGCCTACCTCGGAGGAGGCGGGTGCTCAGAGACCCCCTAATGGCGAGGCTCCACCACCCCATCCTTTTTTGTGGATCGACTTTAATTTTAATGTCGTCTAGTTTAGTGTCTCGTATATCCCTTTATATGAGAAGTTCCCTGACGACTACTAGAATGTTTGTGTTAAGCTGTCCTCCAAACTTATTGACATGAAGGAGAACCACATACTAAAGGCGCTAATGTTGGAACGTGTC
>CAWUDS030005285.1:0-31440 GCA_963859935.3 Lathyrus sativus | reverse complement strand
GTTACTAAATTAGGGTTTCTCTGTAAAATCCCCTAGTTTAGGTCAAATTTCCAAGCAAGATAAGTCAAAATGCTAGCTTCAAATGGCTTCTTGGCCAACATTAAACTTGTAGAGGATCTCAAGACCTTTAATTTGAGTGGTGGAAGACCTCAAGGAGATTTATGGAACTCAAGTTATGGTCCTTACAAGTTACAGGTCATCTGAGGTGTCTGAATTTTTGTCTGTGAAAGTGACTTGACTTCCAAGCTAATTTTGCCCCTCAAGGAGACTTCAAATGAATTCTTGGTCAACATAAGAATTGTTCCTCATTGTCTTAGCTTTCTAGAATGGTATAGTATGCCTTCATATGATGTGGAGAACTCAACTTATGGTCTTGACAAGCAAAGGGTATTTTGGGCATTTGTGAATTACAGGTCATTTTAACCTATGTCCAAAACTCATACAAGGAGGCCTCAAATGGAAAAACTTACAACATCAAACTTGCTCCAAATGGGATTTTAAGTCTAGAAAGAAGGTCACAAGTTATTGGAGAAGCTCATAGCATGGAGTTGCATGATTGGTCAAAATATGAACTAAAATGGCTTATAAAGTGAATAATTTCAAAGTGAAAAATGGTTTGGGAGATTTACAAGTCCAAATGGAGACTTCCAATATATGATTTTGAATGGAAAAACAATTCTAAGAACAATGGTTCACACACTTTTTTGAGTTTAGAAGGAAAAAATGAAGTTATCCATGGTTGCTTACCTTTTAAGAAACATAATCAAAATGAGCCAAAGTTTGAAAACAAGGGAATGTGCAAGATGGATCTAGAATGTACCATTGGGGTCTATATATTCATGAAAGATGAATTTGGCAAGGGTTGGCCTCATTTGCACCAAGAATTCCACAAATTTCTCATACTTTTTTCATAAAAGTTTCATTCCAAATCTCTCAAATTCTTCATCAATCTTCATCAAGATCAATTCAATTTTACTCCATCATCATCATAGATCATAATTGAAGCAAGGTTTTGGTAGTTCTCATCCATTTTCGAGTGCTTTTTTCATCAACATCAAGATCACAAGTTCAAGTGAATAGCATAATTCAAGCAAGGAATCTCCAAAATTGTGCATACAGAATTGAGTACTGAATTGGTGAATCAAGATCCAAGTCTCAAAAGCTTCATATCTTCCATTTCCATAGCTGTTTTCAAGGTTTCTCATCAGGTAAGTTTTCATTCGATTAGCCTGATGCTGTTAGTTTCACATGATTTTATTAGCTTAGACTTGATCTAGGTGGTTAGGAGATTAAGTTAGATGAATTTGGAAAGGATTGGTGATGATTGGTGACAGGTGCAACAAACTGTTAGTGCTTATATCTCTTGGATTAAGGCGTTAGAATGTTAGTTTGATTCATCAGATTAACCTCCATTATGTGTAGATTAGTTTAGGGTAAGTTTGAGGAAGAATGGTGAAGGTTCGTATCAGTGCATTTCAATGGTGGCCAGATGTTGCTTCGATCGGATTTGGTGTTGTGGTGAGTTTCAAGATGAATTGATGCCCTAGGATTGTAGAGGGAGAGCTGGGGAGTAGATTTCATGTTCACAGCATGAGGATTCATGGCGTGTAGGATGAGAACAGTTTGGTGTAAAGCTTGCTCGTGCATGGAGCCATGGTGAAGTGAAACCCTAAGTTGCAGGTTATTTGGGGAAGATACAATCCTGGCCGTTCATTGTGGTTTGGACTTTTGACTTAGGGTAAGATCCAATGGCCAGCGTTTGATCTGAAATTGGAGGGAAGGACCCTGGCCAAAACGCACCGTTTCATTAATTGAAACGGGCGGGCCTGAGTTGGATCATGCTAATCCCACCCCCCTAAACCAAGCCCAAACCAATTTCAACGTAATTCCTTTTCTTTTCTCACCCCCCAGCGTGTTTTATTTGTTTCACTAATTCTGATTGTTGTTGGGCCTTGAAGAAGGCGCTATCTGCACCCCCATCGTGAAAGCCCATCCAGATATCAACTGGGGCGAGTTTCTAAATGCACCCCTCTCCCTCATTTAATTCAATTTTAATTTTCTTATTTCATGTTAATATTTTACCAATTTCATTAAATCATAACTAATTCATAAAAAAATGCTTTTTAATCCATTCTTTTTACAATATTTTCATTAAAATGTCTAGAATATTATAGAAAAATAAAATTTCATTTTTAGTTTTATTTCACATTTTTTTCATATTTTCTAAATAAATGTCATATTAAATAGTTCATTTCATGCATTATTTTTATGATTTTTGTTCTCTCACATGCTTTGATATTTTTAGATCATTCTTTTCATATTGTTTAGATAAGACCTTCAACTTGTAGAAATATTTTAGTTCCCATTTTTAGAGGTTAATTTTAGGTGATTAATAAATGCTGGAACATCATGTACAAAACTAGGGTTTTAAGTGACAACTTAGGAGTTTGATTTCATTCCCCTTAGGACTTAGAGTTTGAATAGATTAGTTATGGGACTATAGGGGCTATGGGTAGTTATTAGATCCCTTAGAGAAAAGTCAGGATTCCCCCTACTGCTATTATTACTGTCTGTATATCTGTTGTCTGGTATGGTGTGCCCTCTGGGGATTGTTGCTTGTTTGATTGGGTATTGGGTTTGTCTGGGGCCCTGGGGAAGCTGAAGATTTGTGAAGATGGAGATCATTGGAGATTCAAAGATTGGAGATCAACTGTCAGAGTTGGGGAGAAGTTTCTTGCTAGCAGATGCTGAGGAGACTAGGGTTTAGGAGCTAGGTAGAGCTCTAGATTAGAAAGCTTGTTTCTCAAACATGGATTGCCTTGTCTGCATCCATTCTTCTCTGTGATTCAGAGTCTCTCTAGGACACTCACCCCCTTCCTTTGGAAGGCTTGGTGATAGTGTCTATGAGATAGAACTCTTGAGAGAAAATGTCTCTTGGGTTAGAAGCAGTCTGTTCACCACCCTTGGTAGTCAGCTGATTGCTTAACACCCATTCACTCTTGTGACTAATCCCTCATCCTGGAGGTTTAAGCTTGAAGAAAAGCCATTGCAGATGGAAGACTGATGATCAAAGCCCTTGTCTGAAGGCCATGAAGATGGAGATTGGTGCTTGTTGAAGCTTGTGAATGATTGGAGATTACTTGAAGCCAGTTGTTGATTCAGAGCTGCTGATGCTGTTTCTTTTGCTGTATTTCATTTGCTGATGTATTGATTGGTTTTCTGGACTGTATTGTTTGCTGTTTACCCTGTTGGGTTGAAAGTGAAGCCTGTTCACTTTCGCCTATTGTTTTCTAGGTTCGAGGTTGAGTGGGACTCCCTTGCCTCGCTTGTGCTGTTGCATCCATGCATTTTATTGTTTTACCGTATATATCTGGTATTGTTGCTGTTTCTGCCTATCCCGTAGGATCTCTGTTTCTCTCTGTGCAAGAGAGGAGCATGATAGACACTAGGTCTTAACCCATGCATGATAACATTAGGTTAGTTTGTTTCCCTTCGCAACCGTAGGTTAGAGTTCTGTCTCTTTCTTTCTCAAAACAAACAGAAAAACACATAAAGATTTCAAACACAATAAAAGACACTTCTTCCGTATAAGAATGTGAACTCATCAAGACGTCATTTTTGTCCGCTTGGACTGTTAATCAGAAAAACCTTTTTCAGAAGGAATAAAATCAATCAAGGCAAGCCTGTGTCTTCCGTGGCCCGAACTACGTTTGCTCTGATCTTCCATGCTGTGTGGAAGTACGTAGGCATAGGATGCGATATCCTAGCGAGCAACCTTCCCCTCCTTTCCCGTAGGTAGGCGAACTACGTTGACTCTGATTTCTCGTTCCAGACGGGAATACGTAGGCATAAAGTGCGACACTTTGCCGAGTCATTTTTATTTTCATTTTATTTTCTCTTTAACCCTTGACCTATAGTTTAGATAGAATAACAATCCATACCTGAAAACAAGCGTGGATCCCGTCGAGTACGACGGACGTGAGGGGTGCTAATACCTTCCCCTTGCGTAACCGACTCCCGAATCCAGGTTTTGGTTGCGATGACCATACCTTTCCCGTGTTGTGCGAGGTTTACTCTGAGCGTTTCCTTTCCCTCCCGTGGGATAAATAACGCACGGTGGCGACTCTTCTGTTCAGCCGGCGCCGATTTTCGCAGTAGCGACAGCTGGGGAAAGTGATCCTTCTTCAGTAAGGAACATTGTCATCTCAGCTTCCGGGAATGAACTGCGACCTGCATGGGGGTTCACTTCACGTAATGATCAAGTCTTTTCATCACGAGCCTCTGGTTAGGACTACAATTTTCTGATCGTCCACTTCACATGGGCAAGAACCCTGCAACACCACAAACGAGACAAAACAAGTCTATACAATTAAATCTATTCAAGTTAGCGTTAGCGACATCATTTTCAGTCAATTCGAAGTTTTAACAATCATTGGCAAGGGCCAGCAACGTTATGCAACTGCTAGTTTTATCAAAACATTGGCGTTTTTCACATACAAAACAGTAAAGAACAAGCATCAAATACTGAATAACTTGTTTTATTGATTGGGCCCCTGAATGGGCAGAGTTTCGTACACTGGATGTAACTCCTGAAAAGAGGAAGTTACGCACAACAAAGATACAAGTATGCACAGGAAGCATAAATACAATGACAAATCAAATTTGTGCATATGTCGGCAACGTGATGCAGACAAACATCATGAGCTGATCCTCCTATGACTCGCCTGACTCTGGCGCTTTCCCGGTATTCAACTTTCTGAAGAGATTGTATCTGATAAACGAACCCCCAAAGTATTCTCCCAACCACCACGTAACGTAGTATCAAATTCGGACCGCAGTCATTTGCTTTTTAAATCTCTAACTTTTGCGTGAACCGCCCTTTGCGGGTTTTCAATTCACCGGGATACCCTTTTTTGCCGAAGCCGCCCAGTGTAGGTTTTCGACTTCGCGGGTGTACCTCTTTTTAATTTTATCCCTAATTTTTGCCCGAACCTTTTATTCTGTTTTTGGTTCGCCAGGATGCCCCATTTTTGCCTGGACTCTCTTTTTTGTCCAGCGGGTCAATTTTAAGCAAAGTATTTTTTAACTGCGTCCGAATTCACAGGCGACGTAAAGTCTTCATCGTCCATGGTGGACAACAACAATGCTCCTCCTGAAAAGACTTTTCTGACAACGTATGGCCCTTCGTAATTGGGGGTCCACTTGCCCCTGTGATCAGTTTGTGGCGGGAGAATCCTCTTCAGCACAAGGTCGCCCGTCTGAAAGCTCCGAGGATGTATCTTCTTATCATACGCTTTCTTCATCCGGATCTGGTACAACCGACCATATGCTAGAGAAGCTAGCCTCTTCTCATCCATTAAACTCAGCTGATTCAACCTGTCTTTCACCAATTCTGCCTCGTCAAGTTGGACGTCTCGCAATACCCTCAGGGAAGGAATCTCAACTTCCAGTGGTAACACCACTTCCATTCCGTATACCAACGAGAACGGGGTTGCCCCGGTTGATGTGCGTACTGTCGTACGATAACCGTGCAAAGCGAAAGATAGCATCTCATGCCAGTACTTATAGGTCACCACCATCTTCTGAACAATCTTCTTTATGTTCTTATTGGCCGCTTCGACAACGCCATTCATCTTGGGTCGGTAAGGAGAAGAGTTGTGATGTTCAATCTTAAAATTCTGACACAGCTCCGTCATCATCTTGTTATTTAAGTTCGAAGCGTTATCGGTAATAATCCGCTCAGGGATTCCATATCTGCAAATTATATCTCGTTTGATAGACCTGGCTACCACCTGCTTGGTCACATTAGCATATGATGTCGCTTCCACCCATTTGGTAAAATAAGCAATTGCTACCAAAATGAACCGGTGTCCGTTAGATGCCGTCGGCTCAATCTTTTCAATCATATCAATTCCCCACATCGAGAATGGCCACGGTGATGACATCACGTTCAGAGGACTCGGAGGCACATGGATCTTATCCGCATAGACCTGGCACTTATGACACCTCTTCGCAAACTTGAAACAATCAGTTTCCATAGTTAGCCAGTAATAACCTGCCCGCAGCAGCTTCCTCGTCATAGCATGCCCACCAGCATGTGTACCAAACGTACCCTCGTGTATTTCCTCCATGAGCAACTTCGCCTCTTTCTCGTCTACACAGCGTAGCAATACCAAGTCGTGATTCCTTTTGTATAGGACACCGTCTGGATTTAGATAGAAATTACCAGCCAATCTCCTGAGAGTCTTCTGATCGCGACTGGATGCCCCAGCCGGATACTCCTTGTTTTTCAGGAAATTCTGGATATCAAAGTACCAGGGCTTATCATCAGATGCTTCGTCAATGGCAAATATGAATGCGGGCCTGTCAAGCCGAGAGATAACAATCCTGGGAGCCTCGTTCCAGAAGTTAACCTTATACATGGAAGCCAATGTAGCCAGGGCGTCAGCCGTCTGATTTTATGCTCGCGGCACATGATGCAATTCAACCTTGTCAAAGAAAGGCAACAATTTCCTTGCGTAATTCATGTACGGTATCAAATTGGGCTGACGTGTCTCCCATTCTCCTTTTATTTGATTCACTACCAGAGCTGAGTCTCCATATACATCCAGATGTTTGATTCACAAATCAATGGCTTCTTCAAGCCCCATGATGCAAGCTTCATATTCAGCTTCATTATTGGTAACCGGAAAGGTCAATCGAGCAGTAAATGGGATGTGCGATCCATGTGGAGTAGTGATGATTGCCCCTATTCCGCTACCATAGGAGTTTACAGCTCCGTCAAAGATTAACTGCCACTTGGAATCTGTCTTTGGCCCTTCGTCCGGCAACGATTCTTCCCAATCTTTCATCTTCAGGTACATGATATCCTCGTCAGGAAAATCAAACCTCATCGATTGGTAGTCCTCAACAGGCTGCTCAGCAAGATATTCCGATAACACGCTCCCTTTTATAGCCTTCTGTGAAACATACTCGATGTCATATTCGGTCAAAACCATCTGCCAACAGACAATTCTCCCAGATAGTGCCTGCTTTTCAAATACGTATTTGATAGGGTCCATCTTCGAAATGAGCATGGTGGTATGATTTAGCATGTACTGCCTCAAACGCTTGGCGGCCCAGGCTAGCGCACAACAATTTTTTTCGAGCATTGAGTATCGAGACTCACAGTCAGTAAACTTCTTACTCAGGTAGTATATCGCATGCTCTTTACGCCCTGTCTCGTCATGTTGACCGAGAACACAACCCATACTCCCCTCAAGAACCGTCAAATACATAATCAAGGGTCTCCCTGCCATTGGAGGTATCAAAATAGGAGGCTCCTGCAAATACTGTTTTATTTTATCGAACGCCTTTTGACAATTTTCATTCCAGGTCACAGCCTGGTCCTTTTTCAACAGCTTGAATAATGGCTCACACGTAGCGGTTAGGTGAGATATGAACCGAGCGATGTAGTTCAACCTCCCTAAAAACCCACGCACTTCTTTTTCTGTTTTAGGAGTCGGCATTTCTTGTATTGCTTTTATTTTCGCAGGATCAACCTCTATTCCCTTTTCGCTCACCATAAACCCCAGCAGTTTACCCGATCTCACCCCGAAGGTGCACTTGTTAGGGTTCAGTCTCAGCCTGAACTTCCTAAGCCTCTTGAATAATTTCAGCAGATTCACCAAATGTTCTTCCTCCGTCTGGGATTTGGCAATCATATCATCAACATAAACCTCGATCTCTTTATGCATCATGTCATGAAAGAGAGTCGTCATTGCACGCTGATACGTTGCCCCAACATTCTTTAATCCGAAGGGCATCACTTTGTAACAAAATGTTCCCCAGGGCGTAATGAAGGTAGTCTTCTCCATGTCTTTTGGCGCCATTTTAATCTGATTATAGCCCGAGAAGCCATCCATGAAGGAGAATACGGAGAATTGAGCGGTGTTATCAACCAGCACATTAATGTGAGGTAGTGGAAAATCATCTTTCGGGCTCGCTCTGTTCATATCACGGTAATCTACGCACATTCTCACTTTACCGTCTTTCTTTGGCACTGACACAATATTAGCGACCCATGAGGGATATTTTGTAACAGCTAGGAAACCAGCATCCCACTGCTTTTGAACCTCCTCCTTAATCTTCACAGCCATGTCCGATCTAGTTCTTTGGAGCTTCTGCTTAACTGGCGGGCGTTCTTCTTTTAGCGGCAGACGGTGCACAACCATATCCGTATCCAGCCTAGGCATATCCTCATACGACCAAGAAAAAATATCACTGTACTCTTTGAGCATTTTAACCAATCTTCGCTTGACATCGCTCTGTAGCGCGACCTCTATACGGATGTTCCTTTCAACCCCTTCCGACCCCAGATTGACGATCTCAATGACTTCTTCATGAGTCAGAATGATTCTTTCTTCTTGTTTTACCAACCAAGACAACTCTTCTGGAACATCGCCATCTTCAACAATCTCTTCTTCGGTCTGAAATACTGGGTGCTCAAAGTCGAAGTGAGTCATAGGCGGTTCATAGATGTCATCTGAAATAGTAACCCTGCAAGGAAATGGTTAAATGCTTCAAAACACATACACAGCAAATAACCAGGTTGCCATTTTATTGTAAAAATAAAAACAGGAAAAACAGAGATCACAATATTTGTACATGAAAAACGTCTTTTATTTAACGATTAAACAATGCAATGTACATAACAGAATGGCCCTAAGCAAAATCACGATGCCCCGGGTAGGACACCGGATTGTTCAACAATTAAGAAAACAAAGCATTACTGTTTAGTTGTCACAGGAACAGTCTCCTGAATAGACCAATTGCAAAGCCCTTGTCCTGGCACGCTCGGCTGAATCCAGGCGTCCATGTCGCAGTCGCTGTCTCCCTCTTCAGAATCTGAAACAGCGTTGATGGTCTCGTGATATACCCCACCAGCCGTAATTGTTACTGGTCCTTTGAAACGGGGTGCCCCTGCAGTAGGCGTTGATGATGAAGGTTGATATCCAAGCCCAAATCTGTCCATTTTCATGGGGATATCCAAAACCTTGCCCCAGCCCTTGGTCTCACCAGTCTTCACCAGAGCCTGAGCCTCTTTGTACGACGACACTGCCACCTCTGATACTTTACTCGGCCCGGGAATTTTGTCCTTAATGCGCAACCCCTCAAAAGCTTGACAGGGTGTTTCATGAATCTCGCCGTCGACTTCCACGTACTTAAATGATGACAAATGGCTGACCAGTATATCCTCCTCTCCACAAACTGTGACCACACTGTCCCCCACCATGTACTTCAGCTTTTGGTGTAAGGTAGATGTGACTACCCCAGCACCATGGATCCATGGTCGTCCAAGAAGACAGTTATACGCTGGCTGGATGTCCATAATGTAGAATTCCGTTTCAAAAATCTCCGGCCCCACCTGCAGAGGCAAAGTTATAGATCCAAAGACTGACCTCCGTGTACCATCAAATGCCCTGACCACCAAGTCACTAGGCGTATAAATGATCCCCCTGATATCCAATTTCATCATTGCTTTCTTCGGCAGCACATTTAAGGAAGACCCGGTATCTACCAACACATGGGACATGACCGTGCCCCTGCATTCAACTGAGACGTGCAACGCCATATTATGCTCTCTTCCCCTCGGAGTCAAATCAAAATCCGTAAATCCCAAACTATGGCCTGCATTCACGTGCGCCATCACCCCCTCCAACTGATTCACAGAAACATCTTGGGGTACAAACGACGTGTCCAGAATTTTCAATAACGCATTCCTATGGGCTTCAGAGCACAGTAGCAGCGACAATATGGAGATCTTTGATGGCGTTTGTTGAAGGTGCTCAACAATTTTATAGTCACTCTTACGGATAAGACGCATAAACTCTTCTACATCTTTCAGTGACGTTTCTTTTTCATTCCTCTGCACTGGAACATTCTCATTCACTTTTCCTTTACCATTTGCCAATCGTTCAGCCTCTACCTCAGGCGATATAAAAATTCTCCCGCTCCTCGTCATTCCTCCAGTCTCGACGACATTGTCCACAACCCCAGCTGGTCGTTTACTGATATCAATTTTCTCCCCATCACAATATGCTTCCAGCCCATAAGTCCATGGTACTGCCTTGGTTCTCTCATAAGGGATTGACCCTGCCTTTGTAATAGTGATCGTCGGCCGCCTGGCTGGCGCCGTTATAGTTATCGTTTTCCGTGGTATTGTCACCGTAGCAACATCACTTTGCTCATCAGCTAATACTTCTGCAGGTTTCTCAACTGCCGTTTGTCGCTACTCGAAAAAATGCATCGCGCAACGACGGGGAGGCGAAAAGGATAGACAGAAGAGTCGCCATCGAACTTTATTTATCCCATGAGGGGAAAGGAAAATATCGAGAAAACCTTAAGAAAAGAATGGATAAGATGGTCTCGCAATCATGAACGGGTTCGGAAGCCGGTTATGCAAGGGGAAGGTATTAGCACCCCCTCGCATCCATCGTACTCGATGGGAACCTTTTGTTTGTCGATGTGTGAATTTATTTTCTTAAACATTATGCTATAAGAAGTGTTCCAAAAGATAGGTAGAAAAGGGTTAGAAATAGAAGAAAGAGAAGTAACGAGGGAAGAAGATAGAAAGAACAGACTCGGTAGGACTTCGCAGTCCTATGCCTACGTATTCTCAATAGATGTGAGAAAGTCAGAGTCGACGTAGTTCGGGGAACTACAGATATGGGGGAAATATGCTCGGCAAGGATTGTGGCCCTTGTGCCTACGTATCTTTACTTAAACGAAGTAAAGAATCAGAGCAGCCGTAGTTCGGCCTACGGTGTGTTAATGTTTTTTATGGGTGATGCTATCGTGCGCATTCTAGCAGTTAGGTGCATCGCTGCTCGCTCGTTGGAGACTTAGGCGTTACCTGTTTGCGGTAGAACGGACGTAACATACCCTTTTCGAAAGATTGATTAGGTTTTTGCCATGCGAGGCAAGGTGTCACATTTGATTGGTTGAATTGTTTTTTAGGGGCGAGATAGGTCCTCGGATAGTAACCCCTACGGGTAGTACCCAATTCTTTATCTCAAAGTTTTTGTTATAAAAGGGTGTGGCGAACGAGGCGTCTTCGTATTGAAAGACGAGCGTCGAAACCACCCTCACTACAGTGGGCATCCCTACGCTCGGAGAAGAAGAGGTCTACACCCAATCCTCTCTCTTTAATTCAATGCAAAGAGAACTTTGTTCTCTTATTAAAGATGTTTTTGGTTTTGAATGGTAAGTGCTTTGCGACAGAGAACCCTACGGTAAACGCCAGCACTCGGGATAGGAGAAGGCCTACGCCTAACCACTCCACGACCATTCAAGTTTTTGTTATGAAAAGATTTGAAAATGCACTCGGTACAGGACCGAGGTTTTAGGTGAGAAAGGTTGCAAAAGGGAGTCGTGAAAGGGAGATGGTGGATAAAGAGATATGTGATGGATAAAGTTACATCTTCGTATCGAAATACGAGTATCGAGACCACCCTCACTACAGTGGGCACCCCAACACTCGGAGAGGAAGAAAGTCTACACTTAATCCCCTCTTTTAATTCGGTACAAAGAGAAATCAAATTAATATGGTTTGAAAAAGGGCTCGGTACGAGGCCGAGGTTTTTATGAGGAAATGTTGGAAGCGTCTTTGTATTGACAGACGAACGTCGAGATCACCCTCACTACAGTGGGCATCCCTATGCTCGAAGAAGAAGGGGTCTACACCCAATCCTCTCTTTAGCTCAACACAAAGAATCGATTTTAAGGAGATGAGATTTGAAAATGGATGGGAAACGTCTTTGTATTGAAAGACGAGTGTCAGAACCACCCTCACTACAGTGGGCATCCCAACACTCGGAGAGGAAGAAAGTCTACACTTAATCCCCTCTTTTTAATTCAATACAAAGATAAGTCGATTTTGAAAATTGTTTGACAAAGTTTGGAATCGAGTCGGGACAGGTGACGAAGAGAGAAAATAGGTGGTCTCAGATCCAACATTACTCATCAATAATTTGACTGGTAATGAATTACGGAGGTCTCGTCATCGACCAGAACAGAATGAAGGGACAAAATGCCCAACAACAAAACGCGAAATAATTCAACTTCTAAAATATAAAAAAAAGACTAAATATAAACTCTAATATAAATAGGATAGAAATCTAAAGGAAATTGAATATAATATATAACTCTAAAGGTTAAATTAAAATATATTAAAATTCTAAAAAAAAAAACTAATGTATATTTACTAAACATAAAATATGTATGGATATACAAACAAACAAAAACCGTTAGAGAAAAAAAACATATAAATTAATTAAAACAAAAATTTAACAAACTGTTTTTTTTTAAAAAAAAGTACATTAATAAATAGTACATGTTATAAATCCTAAAATAATTTACATAAACATTAAAGAAAAATAAGAAATAAGGGGGTCTGAAGGAAATGAAAACGGAGGGGTGTTGATCCTAATGGGCCTCACGGTTTGATCCAGCCCCAAATCGAGATCGGGAAAGAAAAAAACAAGAAAAAACCCCTTCTTCTTCCATAATGGTTCACTGTCAAAATCCCTCTCTGCGTTTGACTACCTCCAAACAAAACCAGAAAAAATCCAAAACAACAATACTATCACATCTCTCTGCTCACTAAAATCTCTTTCTCACTCAAAAAGTCCCAACGTTATAGCCTCCGATTGCAAACAATCCTCCTTCCGGAACCCTATTCCCAAATCAATCCACAAACCCTAACTCTAAACCCCTCAATCTTATGCGGAAATCACGCAGCAGGCGAACAATCATCAAGCGTTATAGACAAATCATCGAGACGGCGTAAGGATATCAAGAAGCGAAAAAAAAACAAGTTTAAAGGCGATGAAGACTTTACCGGCTTGGTTCAATGATGACGGTGAGTGATTTCTTCTCTCTGCTTCGAGTCTCTTATTCCTTTTCTCTTCCCTTCGAAACTAGCGTGTTCTGGTCTAGCTCAGAGTAAGCTCAGGTTCTAATGTTGAACCTGAGTAACTCTTGAAGTTTTTGAGCTCTAGTGATTAATGGGGTTGGGGGTCGATTTTGACAGAATTTCTTTAGGTTTTTTCTTCTGTTCTAGCTTTGTTTGGTTTTTGCAATTTGTGTTTGTAACTGTTGGTTATGGTTAACAGGTTATGGGTGTTGTCGGCGGTAAACAGTGGTGATTATGGTTGTCATATTGTTGGCTGTTGGAAGATTGAAGAAGTTTGTGAAGTTTGTTGTTCACGATGGTTGTTTGGAGAAGGTTGTAAGAAGGAAAAGGTAGCAAAAGAGTGTTTGTTTATGGACTCAAGGTTGAGGCTGAGGAACAAGGGCACAGTGACTCCATATTCTTAATGAGACCATCAACACTTTGAGTTTTTTTTTCCTTTTCTGTTCATCCTCCTCTTTTTTACTTTGAGAGAGTTTTCTTCTATTTTATTATTGTGTGTTACTCTCCTTGACAGGCTGTAATGGTCCTGTTATTTTGTACATCTTGACAGGTTGTTGTCTTGTTGTAGCAGTGCCTGTCTGGTGTGGGTTTGGTGCAGCAGGCTGTGGTTGAGTGTAGCAGGGATGGTTTGTTGGTCTGTGGGCTGCTGATAGTTGTTGTTGATTGTAGAATTGTATAGGTTGTACGAGCTTTTCTTTCTTTGTAGCAGGTTTTATTTGCTGGTTGTTTTGTTCTACTGTGGAGTAAAAAAGCAGGTTCGTACAAATGGGACTGTCTGGCGTGAAAACTATGTGAATTTTGCTCTTTATTTGATGCAGTAGTAAGTATACGGTTTTGGGATTTTTTCAATTATTTTCCAGCCTCATCCTTGTGAGGTTCGTATGAGGTACCTTTGGAGGTAGTGGTTTGCAATTTTTCTCGCAGTCACAGTTTTTTCTTTTTCTGTGGTTATATGCAGGTGTTTTTTTGTAGAGGATGATTCACCGAGTATCTGATGTAGGTGTGTGGTTGCAGGTATAAGTTTGTCATGTTGTGGTCATTGGGGAGGCTACGCGAGTGGCGATGTTGAAGGCTTGGAAATACTCTGTACGACAGATTTTCATAGCAGGTGCCATTTGGAATTTAGTTGCGTTTTTTTTTCTTTTTCGTTGATGTTATGGATATAGCATGTGGTATTGTGCCATTTTTCTGCGAAACCGTTTTTCACGCCGTTGCCATTTTGCTAGCAGGTTTTAGTGGAACATTATTGTTCAAGTTCATCACTTTGGGCATATGGACCAATTCTGTTAGCACCACCGCTGTTTCACTATTTTCAGGCTTTGATTATGAGTACAACATGGAAGGAAAACCGATGCGCATACGTTAACTACATGGAAGCTGAAACATCACAAGTTCGTGCGCTAGAATGTGCGTTTTCTTGGACAGGTTATGAAGGCATGTTGTTATGATGTCGCAAATCACGGTCGTACCAGGTGTGAGTGAGTACCAACAGGTTTTTGTGTCTGATTGTGCGGAGTATGCGCTGGTCGTACACACACGATACATGGCTGTGAATTTATTATTGCGTAACATCCGCGTTTCATATTGCTGTTGCCTTTATTGAACTTCCATTTGAATTTTTTGTTGTTGCAGGTTTGTGTTATGGTCCGTAGCTGTTGTGGTGGCAAGATATGTGTGCTCCTCTTTGCGGAATGTTGTGCTTCCAATCGGTGGTTTCAAAAGTCTTCTTGAGCGAAATGAATTAAGCTAGTTGAAGGGCGACTTTGGATCAATATGAAATGTGACGGTGCTAGCCTGGATGTAACGGTGGACTTGCATCACAACCAATGATTCCTTGCTCTTTTGTCATTTTTCAACTTGTAATCTTGTAAACCAAATGTGAACTCTTGGAATATTTGATTATTGAAATCAAGCAGGCTTGTTACAATGTAGGAATTTTATGGATTATAACATATGTTGAGCCTTTTTTTTATGATAATTGAATTGGGCTCGGACATATTATTCCTACTCAACTTTTGCAAATTATACCACACTTGATCAATTCACGAAATAAGAACAACTCTCAAATTAAAAGTCCCCACATATCATGCTCACACTCGAAAACAAGTTCAACCACTTGAATTCCAACACATTTTAAAATGAACAAATCAAAGCTTTGCCACCCAAGAAACTATGGATCATGACTTGGAAATTACATGACCACACACATTTCTTATTAACCAACACGTTTATGCCTTAAAATCAATGATCATGTCTCTTAAAAAATCTTTGAATCTAATGCCAATATTAGAACTGATTTGGGCTTAATCAACACTAATCCATAATTTCTGATAATCCTACTTTGGTTGTGAATGAAACGAGAAATCCATTTTGAAACACATATCCCCGATTGATCCCTAAACACACATCATTTAGATCAATACTCTCTCCCATATTGTGTTTGAAACGAACCCTTGTCTGACTGACAAATTAAACCATAACCATTTTAATCCACTATACACACAACTTTTATATCATTTCCTGTCAGACTCAGTTCAATTGAATTTAACCTTGTGATACACGAGCAACAACCACTCACTTTGGATTTTCTGGAATACTAATTGGTGGATGGATGTACAAAATGAAATGTAAAAGTGGGTAGGACAAATTTGGGGTATGCTTATGCAATGTGATATGCTAATGCAATGAAATGAAACATAAACCATATGGAGAAAAGGTAGGGCAAATTTTGGGGTACAACAGCTGCCCCTATTCCAGCGACTTGGACCTGAAGGTATGAAAAGCGAACGAATTTCGAACATTCAGGTAAAAGACGGTTGAATATTCAAGAACCCGGAAATTTGACAACCGCAAAACGAGCTTCTGACATCACCGTTAGGCACCTATATCAAGTAGAACATTTGACCTCGCCGTCAACTCTTGATAATATCTAACCTTGCCGTCAGAACTCAATGTCTAAATGGTAACCCACTTGACTTCGCCGTTAATTTTCAATATTCTCTGACTTCGCCGTCAATTCTTACAATTTGACTTCGCCGTCAATTCTCAAAATAATCTGACCTCGCCGTCAATCCTCAGTTAAATACAAACAACCATTGAATTCAAAGATACAATCTTCTGACGTCTCCGCCCGAAACAAACTCTCAACATCGCCGCTGAAAAACTAAATCACATGACATCGCCGCCAAAACAAACTTTCATCATTGCCGCTGAAAAACTAAATCACTTGACATCGCCGCCAAAACAAACTTTCAACATCGCCGCTGAAAAACTAAATCACTTGACATCGCCGCCAAAACAAACTTTCAACATTGCCGCTGAAAAACTAAATCACTTGACATCGCCGCCAAAACAAACATTCAACATCGCCGCTGAAAACCAAATCACTTGACATCGCCGCCAAGACAAAAATTCAACATCGCCGCTGAAAAACTAAATCACTTGACATCGCCGCCAAGAACAAACATTCAACATCGCCGCTGAAGAACCAAATCACTTGACATCGCCGCCAAGAACAAACATCCAACATCGCCGCTGAAAAACTAAATCATCTGACATCGCCGTCAGAAACAAATTCTCAACATCGCCGCTGAAAAACCAAATCGCTTGACATCGTCGCCAAGAACAAACTTTCAACATCGCCGCTGAAAAACTAAATCGCTTGACATCGCCGCCAAAACCTTCGCTAAGTAAAAGCGAGTATCAGAAATTCAAACAAAATTAAAGACCATTCATTGATGATAACCACAAAAGAACTCCGCTGGGGAAACAACATGAGCCAGGGTCTAGCCAACACGCGGGTAGAGATACTAATCATTTGCGAGATTCACTTGAAACAGAAGGGTAACAACCTGGCTTATGTTTCACATGCATATGTTTGAATATGACGAAATGCTCCATACGAAATGGAAATGCTTCGTGTTTGGGTAGATGCTATGCATGTATGTAGATGCAAATGGACCAATTTAGCAAAATAAATGCTAAAGAGAAAGAGCCAACTCCGTTGAGTCAGAGCTAGATACGCCTTAGCGCAAATAAACTCATGCTGGGGAATACAAGCCTTGGATGGCCTCCGAGCAAAACTTCTGGGTAAAACTGCTCTGTTAAGAACAAAACCAAACCGCTGGGGATCCAAATCAAACTCTGATGCGGAAAACATCCTGGATGGCCTATCAGCCTACAACTCTTTTGAGAAACAAGCAACTCGGCCGGAGGCAACAACTCCACTCCACCGGGGAAATCAGTTATGAATGATTAGCCAAAATAACTCTACTGGGGAAACACAACAGATTGCTGAGGAATAGCTCCATTCTGTCGGAGATTGAATCCGCTATTTGCTAGGGATTTTGAATAAGATTTACCGGGAGATTATCCCACACTCTCTCTGCTGAGGATGGAAATGAACGATCTTTGATTCAGCCCTATTCTGCGGGGAGGAAAAATTAACTCCGCTGGTTTGGCTGGAGATTAGATAAGGAGGGAATCAACATCAATCTCGGCTTGGGGAAAAACAACAGCTAGACAAATGTGTTATACAGCTGACACCAAGTTTATCAATTATGACCTCATTTAAAACAAATGTCTTGATTAATAGTTAGCAAAGCCCACAAGTTTATGTATGTAAGGTTTTTTATCAAAAAAAATATCAGGCGTTTCTTGCAAACAAAACGGTAAAAATTTAAAACCAGAACAAAAGCTTTTTCTGAATAGTATATTTTATTGATAAAAGGCCTGAAAATAGGCAACTTTACATTGGATGCAACTCCTGAAAAGAGAAAGTCGCGCAAAAAGACAATCACAAGGAAAATATACAAAAATGTCGGCAACGTGGTACAGACAAGCACCATGTGACGGCTCATCCATGAATCGCGTGGCTTTGACTCTTTCCGATGCTTTAACTTCCGAAGAGATTGATTTGAATGGTCGATCTTCGAGTTCTCCCTAGAATCCACTATGCTTGTGATAATCAATGCGCAGGCCGCAGTCATTTGCTTTAAAATCCCTAATTTTTGCCTGAATCGCCCTTGCGGGTTTTCGATTCACCAGGATGCCCATTTTTGCCAAAGTTGCCCTTTCAGGTTTTCAACTTTGCGGGTTCACATTTTTCTTATATCCCTAATTTTGCCCGAACCTATCTTTTTATGGTTCGCCGGGATGCCTCATTCTTGCCTGGATACTCTTTTTCTTTCCAGCGAGCTTTCTTAAGCAAAATATTTTTTGACCGCGTCTGCGTTCACCGGGGATATAAAATCTTCACCATCCATAGTTGAAAGCAGCAAGGCTCCTCCTGAGAAAACCTTTCTTACAACATAAGGTCCCTCGTAGTTGGGAGTCCATTTGCCTCTGTGATCGTTCTGCGGTGGGAGAATTCGCTTCAACACCAAGTCGCCTGCCTGAAAGTTCCGAGGACGTATCTTTTTATCATAGGCGCTCTTCATCCTCTTCTGATACAAACGACCGTACGCGAGAGACGCCAATCTTTTCTCATCCATCAAACTGAGTTGATTCAACCTGTTCTTTACCCATTCTGCTTCATCTAGTTTGACATCTGCCAGTACTCTTAGAGAAGGGATCTCGACCTCTAATGGCAGAACAGCTTCCATGCCATACACCAACGAGAAGGGAGTTGCCCCAGTTGAAGTACGCACCGAAGTGCGATATCCATGTAAGGCAAAGGGCAACATCTCGTGCCAATCCTTATAAGTTATCACCATCTTCTGTACTATCTTCTTAATGTTCTTGTTGGCTGCTTCCACGGCGCCATTCATTTTCGGGCGATAGGGAGAAGAATTGTGATGCTCAATTTTGAAACTCTGGCATAGTTCCTTCATCATCTTGTTATTCAAATTAGAACCATTGTCAGTAATGATCCTTTCGGGTATCCCATATCGACAGATGATATCTCTTTTGATGAATCGGGCCACTACCTGCTTTGTGACATTGGCATAAGAGGCCGCTTCGACCCATTTGGTGAAATAATCAATAGCCACTAAGATAAAACGGTGTCCATTGGACGCGGTCGGCTCGATTTTTCCAATCATATCAATGCCCCACATGGAAAAAGGCCACGGCGACGACATGACGTTCAAAGGACACGGCGGTACATGAATCTTGTCGGCATAAATTTGACATTTGTGGCATTTCTTGGCGTACTTGAAGCAATCTGACTCCATAGTTAACCAATAATATCCTGCCCTCAACAATTTCCGAGACATGGCATGCCCACCTGCATGTGTTCCGAAAGCACCTTCGTGGACCTCTTCCATAAGCAAATTTGCCTCTTTTTCGTCCACGCATCTTAGTAGCACTAAGTTATGGTTTCTCCGATAGAGCGCACCGTCTGGATTCAGATAGAAATTGCCGGACAATCTCCTCAAAGTCTTCTTATCTTGGGTAGATGCCCCAGGCGGATACTCTTGGTTCTTAAGAAAGTTTTGGATGTCATAAAACCATGGTTTATCATCAGGAGCTTCGTCTATTGCGAACACAAATGCTGGTCTATCGAGCCGCGAAATGACAATTATTGGAGCGTCGTTCCAGAAGTTAACTTTGTACATCGAGGATAGAGTAGCCAAAGCATCGGCCATCTGATTCTCTGCCCTCGGCACATGGTGAAGCTCTACTCGATCGAAAAAAGGTAGCAACCTCCTTGCGTAGTTCATGTATGGGATCAGATTTGGCTGGCGCGTTTCCCACTCCCCCTTGATTTGGTTGACCACTAAGGCTGAATCTCCATAGATATCAAGGTTCTTAATTCTTAAGTCGATTGCTTCTTCAATACCCATGATACACGCTTCGTACTCGGCCTCGTTATTGGTGCATGGGAATGTTAACCTTGCGGTGAATGGTATATGGGACCCATGGGGAGTTGTAATGATTGCCCCAATCCCACTACCGTATGAGTTAACAGCGCCGTCAAAGATTAACTTCCACTGGGAACCCAATTCTGGTCCCTCGCCCGGCAATGTTTCATCGCAATCTTTCATTTTCAAGTACATAATGTCTTCGTCAGGGAAGTCAAACTTCATTGGCTGATAATCATCGACTGGATGCTCTGCAAGGTATTCTGACAGAACACTACCTTTAATAGCTTTTTGAGATACATATTGAATATCATATTCTGTCAGAATCATCTGCCACCTAGCGATCCTTCCTGATAGCGCCTACTTTTCGAACACGTACTTAATTGGGTCCATCTTTGAAATCAACATGGTTGTGTGGTTTAGCATATACTGCCTTAGGCGCTTGGCGGCCCAAGCAAGTGCGCAACAAGTCTTTTCTAACATTGAATATCTGGATTCACAGTCTGTGAACTTTTTACTCAAGTAGTAAATTGCGTGCTCCTTTCTTCCAGTCTCGTCGTGCTGACCGAGAACACAACCCATAGAATTTTCAAGAACGGTTAAGTACATTATCAACGGTCTCCCAGCCACCGGGGGCATCAGTATTGGGGGTTCTTGTAGGTATTCTTTTATTTTCTCAAACGCCTTCTGGCAATTCTCGTTCCAAACGACCGCCTGATCCTTCTTTAGAAGTTTAAACAATGGCTCACAAGTGGCGGTGAGGTGAGATATGAACCTTGCAATATAGTTCAACCTACCTAAGAAACCACGAACCTGCTTCTCAGTCTTTGGTGCTGGCATTTCTTGAATCGCCCTGATCTTCGCGGGATCAACCTCAATACCTTTCTCACTAACGATGAACCCCAACAGCTTTCCTGACCGTACGCCGAAAGTACATTTGCTTGGATTCAACCTCAATTTGAACTTCCTCAACCTCTCAAACAACTTTAGAAGATTCACCAAGTGCCCCTCTTCCGTTTGGGACTTTGCAATCATATCATCGACATAAACTTCGATTTCGTGATGCATCATGTCGTGAAAGAGTGTGACCATTGCTCGTTGATAAGTTGCCCCTGCGTTCTTCAACCCGAAAGGCATTACTTTATAGCAAAAGGTCCCCCAAGGTGTGATAAAAGTCGTTTTCTCCATATCTTCCGGCGCCATCTTAATTTGATTGTATCCGGAAAAACCGTCCATGAAGGAAAACACCGAGAATTGCGCGGTGTTATCAACAAGCACGTCAATATGAGGAAGCGGGAAATCATCCTTTGGGCTTGCTCTATTCAAGTCCCTATAATCAACACACATCCTAACTTTGCCGTCCTTTTTAGGCACGGGCACGATGTTAGCGACCCAAGGAGGGTAGTTGGCCACAGCAAGAAATCCGGCATCTAACTGTTTCTGAACTTCTTCCTTGATCTTCACTGCCATATCTGGCCTTGTTCTTCTCAATTTCTGTTTGACAGGAGGACATTCCTCACGAAGAGGCAGACGATGAACCACGATGTCCGTGTCGAGTCCTGGCATATCCTCATATGACCAAGCAAAAACATCTTTGTACTTTTGGAGTAACTCTACCAAACATTGCTTGACATTACTTTGCAGTGTAGCCCCTATTCTGACCTCCTTCTTGTCTTCTTCTGTTCCCAGGTTGATAACTTCAACTTCCTCCTGATGAGGCAGGATGACCTTCTCCTCTTGTCTTAACAATCTGGCAAGCTCCTCAGGCAGGTCTTCGTCTTCTTCGATCTCTTCTTCGGCTTGAAAGATCGGATTGTCAAAGTCATACCGAGTCATAGACGAGTCTGAGTCGGTGGCATCTGAAATGTGCAACCTGCGATGATGATGATTTTATGCTTTTAAATGATATGCAAACAAAAACACAAACCACATTGCCATTTTATTGTTAAAGATAAAAATAAGAACAACAAGGATCACAAAATTCTGAATGAAAAGACGCCTTTTAATTGATGATAAAAAGATTGTTCACATGCATAAAGATAGGGCCCTACAAATAAAGTCCATTATGCCTTGGGCAGAGCATATGGAAATACATTAATCAAGACAAATCAATTACTCTTCATAAGTCACTGTGATAACTTCCTCCATGCTCCAATTCATCAAGCCCTGGCCGGGGATGCATGGCTGGATCCACGCATCCATATCACAGTCGTTGTCTCCTTCTTCGTCTGATATGGCATTAATTTGATCGAAAATGACTCCACCGCTAGTAAATTGGACAGAACCTTTGTAACGTGGAGTGCTTTGTGAAGATGATCCATGTGGGCTATATCCCAATCCGAACTTATCTTGTTTGTTTGGGACGCTCACCACTTGTCCCCATCCTTGTGTTGACCCGGATTCCACCACGGCCCGTGCTTCCTTGTATGATGACATGGCAACTTCTGGAGCTTTGACCTCGACCGGTGCCTTCTCCTTGATTTGGACAGTCTCAAAAGCCTGACACAGCGTTTCTTGGATTTCGCCGTCGACTTCCACATATTTGAATGAAGACAGATGGCTCACCATGATGTCTTCTTCCCCGCAAACGGTCACAATATTCCCATCCACCATATATTTCAATTTCTGGTGCAAAGTCGATGTTACAGCGCCTGCTAAGTGTATCCAAGGCCGACCCAAAAGACAGCTATAAGCAGGCTGGATGTCCATGATGTAGAAAACTGTTTCAAACACTTCCGGGCCTACTTGGATAGGCAAAGTTATCTCCCCAAAGACAGATCTTCGGGTTCCATCGAAAGCCCGCACAACCAAATCACTGGGCGTACAATATAGACCCTGATGATCGATCTTCATCAATGCCTTTTTTGGCAACACATTCAAAGACGACCCTGTATCAACAAGTACATGTGACATCATTGTTCCTCGGCATTCAAGTGAAATGTGCAGAGCCAAGTTGTGGTTCCTCCCTTTTGGTGTCAAGTCACGGTCTGTGAACCCCAACCCGTTACCTGCATTGACATGGGCCACCACGCCTTCCAATTGATTCACGGATATCTCTTGAGGTACATAAGCATTATTCAAAACTCTGAGCAAAGCATTCCTGTGAGCCTCAGAACATAACAACAATGACAAGATAGAAATCTTTGAAGGAGTTTGTTGTAAATGATCCACAATTTTGTAGTCACTCCTTCTTATCAAGCGCATGAATTCCTCTGCATCCTTCAGCAAAGTTTCCTTTTCTCTGGCCTGAGAATTCTCTTCCGCTGTGACCTTACCCTTACCTTTATCAGCCCTTTCTGTGCTTACTTCGGGAGGTGCAAATACTCTCCCGCTCCGAGTCATTCCTCCAGTTCCTACCAAATTATCAACAGAATCCAACGGTGAACCTCTCAGTTCCTGCTTTTGACCATTGCAGTAGACCTCGGCCCCATAGTTCCAAGGAATTGCTTTAGAACTTTCATAGGGTACGGGCCCTGCCTTTGTGAATATAATAGTGGGCCTCGCCGGAGGCGCAGAAATTGTAATTGTTTTGTATGGGATGGATATGGTGGCCACCTCATCCTTATCTTCGATGACTATCTCTTCAGCATTTTTCTCACAGATTCTATCAAATTGTAACAAACCGTCATCCATCATGTGCTGTATATGGTTCCTTAGGTTCCGACATCCTACCGGACAGATCATACAGTCTTCGCAATCCTTTCCGCAGCCTGGGAATACCCCTCCTTCTAACAACTTGCTCTTCACGAAACTTAACGGCGTCTTCAAATCCTCTACTCTGGACACCAAGTTCAGGCCTTCCTCACTGTCAATAGCATTCACGCCACCACCCCTACCATGGTTAGGCATGGGATTCCGATCCACGCTTGGCGCATCCTGATTGAAATTGATAGCTTTACTGTCAATAAGGTCTTGTACCTTATGTTTGAAGGCTTTGCAGTTGTCAATACTGTGGCCTGGGGCGCCGGAGTGGAATTCACACCTAGCGTTGGCGTCATATCCAGGAGGTGGTTGGCCAGTTAGAGGTGCCATTGTCCTTTTTTGGACCAACTGCAGTTGAATTAAGTGTTGTAGCAACTGAGCGTATGGCATTGGCGGTGTGTCAAAGTGTCTATCCGCCACCCTTCTCCTGTCCTGGAACTGTCTTGGTGCATAATTCTGTTGTTGAGGTCGCTGCTCCTGTTGTTGACGCGGCTGTTGCTGTGGAGGCTGTGTCGCCGGGATGGCAATACTCGCTACTTGTGACGGCTGCTG
Source organism: Lathyrus sativus (assembly GCA_963859935.3). Classification (NCBI taxonomy): domain Eukaryota; kingdom Viridiplantae; phylum Streptophyta; class Magnoliopsida; order Fabales; family Fabaceae; genus Lathyrus; species Lathyrus sativus. The sequence goes on along the minus strand of CAWUDS030005285.1, from coordinate 7,428 downwards.
GTAATACGGTCGCTGCTGACGCTGATCCAGGTATCTTTTTCGGTTGTTAAAGCCGTACACTGCATTTGTTTCATTATCCTTTTTCTTCGCACCAAAAAACTTTCTCCCACCTCCAGATGAGGTCCCTTCCGCTGCTTGAATTTTCCCCAATTTTATACCGTTTTCAACTCTTTCGCCCGTGATAATTAAGTCCGAGAAGCTTCCTGACATGTTACTCACCAACTTCTCGTAGTAGATTCCAGGCAATGTTCCCACGAATAGATCAATTAGTTCTCTTTCCACCATGGGAGGTTGAACTCTAGCAGCAAGCTCCCGCCACCTTTGAGCGTATTCTTTAAAACACTCATTACTCCTTTGGGATAAATTTTGCAGCTGCACTCGATTTGGTGCCAAGTCACTGTTGTATTGGTAGTGTTGGACAAAAGCCTCTGCCAAATTTTTCCAGCTTCGGATGTTGACAGGTTCCAAACCCATGTACCATTCCAAGGAAGGCCCGGACAGACTGTCTTGGAAAAAGTGCATAAGCAATTTTTCATCATCAGAGTATGCCGACATTCTTCGAAAATAGGAGCGGATATGCACCTTTGGACATGTTGTTCCTTTGTACTTATCGAAGTCCGGTACTTTGAACTTTGGAGGAATCTTAAGTCCCGGAATCAATCCCAGATTGGACATGTCAAGCCCCATAGTATTTTGATTCTCCAGAATGCTTTTCATCTTTTCTTCTATTTCATCAAACCTTCTATTGGTGTCGGATCGTAGCCCTCCCCCAAGGTCCCTCATGGAGAAGATATCATCCTGTTCATCTTGGTCCCATTGAAGATTCACGCTAGTAGGTATGGCGCCTGCCACAACTGGGATGGGGATTCCAGCTTGTTCTCTTCCGCCCGGAAGGTTGACTATAGTCGGGCCACCGTTGACTTGCGAGGTTCCACCATTAGCAGGAGGGGGAACAGCAGCAGCCCCACCGTGTAAAACGCCACTTCCATCCACTTGAGCTATTAAAGGTTGAACCAATGTCCTTAACTGGTCCTGTCCATTGGCCACCCCCTGCATCATCTCCATGAATTGTGCCATCTTCTCACGAAACTCCAAAAGCTCGGCTTGAACCTGATCCATAATTCTCTGCTGATTTCCCCGCGTGTTGTAGGAGTGTTGAGAAGTCAGCTTGCTCTTCTTCTTTCCCTCTCTTCCTCTCTCTGAAATGGCAAGCGGTGTGAGGTCGAGTTTCAGGGAATGCAAAATGATGCGCAAGTTCATGCGAATGCTCAAGAGACTTTCGAAACCTATGATTATAACCAGTATTATAGAATTGCGAATGAACAAATAAAGAAAACACAATTAGACCAAAAGCAAATTCTCATTAATTTGGGAAGATTCAATACAAACATTTGCTGACTATGCCGAATAACAATTCTCCTTACAAGGAAAACACTAAATGACTAAAAAAAGAGTACTAAAAACTAGAATTTCTCCTTTTGGAGACGCTCTTCGAGCTTCTTCATCTCGAACATGAACCTCCTAACCATTTGGTCGCAGAGCTGGATAAAGTGGTGAACAGAAGGGGGAATATCATTTCCTTCCAAATCTTGAATGGCGCTCTCTAACCTCCATGGGATATCACGGATCATAAGGTTGCAATGCTCCACCAAATTGTTGTACCTAGCACGGCACGCATCCAGAGTCGACTGGTAATAACAAATAGAATCCACATGGGTGTCCAGCAACTCATTGAGCTGAGCCTCTTTCCCGAGCCACTGCGCACCATCTCTTTGCAAAGCCTCAAAACGATTCCTCCACAGAAGGGCTGTCTCTTGGGCGGTTTCCAATTCTTGACACTTGTTATTCCACACGTCAGATGTGACATGTGAACCCCTTAAGGCCTCCTCTTTGAGTCTTCGTTCACTTTCCGCTAGGGTCAAGGCACTTCTTAGTTGTTCCTCAAGATTCCCAATATCAGCTTCAAGATTCTCTCGTACTTCCTTTTTCTCGGCAGAGGCAATCTCAAAGAAGTGCCATGCCCTATCACAAGAAGCTTTGGTGTCCTTTAGGCGCTGCCGGAGAGTTGTTAATGATGCGTCGGCCCCTTCGTAACCCTGTTGGTACCTGACTCTCAGATCCGTTTCTAATTTTAGCTTCTTGCTACTCTCAGCCGCTTGATCCTGTTCAAACTCCACCTTTCTTTTGTACTGACCGTTCTCCACATTTGCTTCGTGGACTTCATTCTGAAGGTCCTGATTCTCCTTAGTCAATCTCTCCACTATTAGCTTCAGTTTTTCATATTCTTCTATGGGTACATGAGTGGGAGCAGGAGGTGCTTCTCGCATAGAGGGCTCTAAGGGAAATGGCAACGACCTTTCAGCTACTCTAGCTAGTAACCACTGGTTGTATGGCTCCTTTGCCACACAATTCTTCGCTTTTAACTCCTTCCTTCCCTTTGTATGAATCTTGCCCCAAGCCTTAGCAATCTTCCTGACAAACGCAGGGTCCTCTGATGTGGCTAGCAAAAAGAAACTCTGAACCTTCTCTGCTTCGGGCTCGCCCTCCATAGCATAGCCCAACTGACGTAATGCCATGACTGGGTTATAGTTAATACAACCGGCCCTACCGATCAAAGGTACATTACTGAATTCTCCACAACTGAAGATGATTTCCACATCATAGTACTCATGAGAGTACCAAGCAATATCACTAGCTTCCAGAGACATGATGCGCTGAGACCATTTCAATTCCTTCTTGTTTTCCATAAACGGTCCTTTCTTGGGCAAATGAGAAGCATACCATTTGTATAGTAGGCGAGAGCAGCATTGGATCGTTCCCGTCTTCTTTTCACTCCTCCAATGAATAGAGTGATAAACATCGGCGAGGAGTGTAGGGATGGGATTCTTCTGCATAAAGAGAACAATGGCAGTGATGTCTATGAAATTGTCCACATTTGGAAAGAGGACAATCCCATAGACCATCAGAGCAACACTTATACCGAACTTTTCCCAATCTTCATCAACCTTGCACTGAGCGGCCTTTTCTAGCAAAAACTTCAATGGAAAACCCTGAACACCCCCTTTACTGGTTAGACCCTTCTTGACTTCTTCTTTGGTCATATGAAGAGCAAGAGCAATGACAGCAGGTTTTGGTTCTTCTTCCAAACCAGTATAGACAGGTTGATCCTTAATTTTAATGTTCAAAATGTGAGAATATTCTTCCAAGGTGGGAGCCAACTGGTAGTCTTGAAAAGTGAAGCACCGGAGAGGCGCATCATAAAATTGAGCCATAGCATACAGGGCCCAGGTATCAACTCTGGAGTGGAGAAGATCAAGCAATTTCCCATATTCCCCTTGAAAGTTGATCTTGATAACTTTCGGCACGTCAATCAGAAGGTCTTGAATTGATTCCAATTTTGGTTCCCTAAACTTTATGGAATTTGTGCTTCTCTTTCTTATATCAGCCATTGAGTTCACCAATACCTGAGATAATCATAGCTTCATAAGTCTCTTGATATGCAAAATGATATGTAATGCAATGTTTCATGAATGCATATGACAATGGAACAATAACAAGATCAACGTCACAAATCCTGCAAGACAAGAACACAAGGTATATTTCCAACGGGTGAGCAATCTACTGGTTCGAGAGGGCGTTCCAAAAGGCTTTTCAAACAAAGTCCTATGCACTAACCCTCAAAAGTTTCCCATCATAACGACTACTCGTAAGACGGTACTCCTTTCAAAAGGATGAACACAGCGTCATGTTTTAGTAACCTTTGGAATAAGGTTCTACAAAGGTCCTCAGAATCGCGGACTCCCAAGTTGAAGATAAGAACGTCATTACGACTACACGTAAGACATAATTATTCCAACGGGGTCTCATCTGAGCGGTGGAATTCGATCCAACTCAACGAGTCCTAAGTCTCGCAAATCAGAAAGAACCCACCTCCTATCTTAGTGTGTACTTGAAAGCTCGGGTAGAAAGCCTTATCTTACAAACCATCCAAATAAACCCAACAGTTAGTGAGCCTAACATAATAAAAAAAGCAAATAAAACACCAACACGACAAACAAAATAGGTCTGGCTCGCTAGAAGCCATCCCCAACAGAGTCGCCAGCTGTCGCTACTCGAAAAAATGCATCGCGCAACGACGGGGAGGCGAAAAGGATAGACAAAAGAGTCGCCATCGAACTTTATTTATCCCATGAGGGGAAAGGAAAATATCGAGAAAACCTTAAGAAAAGAATGGATAAGATGGTCTCGCAATCATGAACGGGTTCGGAAGCCGGTTATGCAAGGGGAAGGTATTAGCACCCCCTCGCATCCATCGTACTCGATGGGAACCTTTTGTTTGTCGATGTGTGAATTTATTTTCTTAAACATTATGCTATAAGAAGTGTTCCAAAAGATAGGTAGAAAAGGGTTAGAAATAGAAGAAAGAGAAGTAACGAGGGAAGAAGAGAGAAAGAACAGACTCGGTAGGACTTCGCAGTCCTATGCCTACGTATTCTCAATAGATGTGAGAAAGTCAGAGTCGACGTAGTTCGGGGAACTACAGATATGGGGGAAATATGCTCGGCAAGGATTGCGGCCCTTGTGCCTACGTATCTTTACTTAAACGAAGTAAAGAATCAGAGCAGCCGTAGTTCGGCCTACGGTGTGTTAATGTTTTTTATGGGTGATGCTATCGTGCGCATTTTAGCAGTTAGGTGCATCGCTGCTCGCTCGTTGGAGACTTAGGCGTTACCTGTTTGCGGTAGAACGGACGTAACATACCCTTTTCGAAAGATTGATTAGGTTTTTGCCATGCGAGGCAAGGTGTCACATTTGATTGGTTGAATTGTTTTTTAGGGGCGAGATAGGTCCTCAGATAGTAACCCCTACGGGTAGTACCCAATTCTTTATCTCAAAGTTTTTGTTATAAAAGGGTGTGGCGAACGAGGCGTCTTCGTATTGAAAGACGAGCGTCGAAACCACCCTCACTACAGTGGGCATCCCTACGCTCGGAGAAGAAGAGGTCTACACCCAATCCTCTCTCTTTAATTCAATGCAAAGAGAACTTTGTTCTCTTATTAAAGATGTTTTTGGTTTTGAATGGTAAGTGCTTTGCGACAGAGAACCCTACGGTAAACGCCAGCACTCGGGATAGGAGAAGGCCTACGCCTAACCACTCCACGACCATTCAAGTTTTTGTTATGAAAAGATTTGAAAATGCACTCGGTACAGGACCGAGGTTTTAGGTGAGAAAGGTTGCGAAAGGGAGTCGTGAAAGGGAGATGGTGGATAAAGAGATATGTGATGGATAAAGTTACATCTTCGTATCGAAATACGAGTATCGAGACCACCCTCACTACAGTGGGCACCCCAACACTCGGAGAGGAAGAAAGTCTACACTTAATCCCCTCTTTTAATTCGGTACAAAGAGAAATCAAATTAATATGGTTTGAAAAAGGGCTCGGTACGAGGCCGAGGTTTTTATGAGGAAATGTTGGAAGCGTCTTTGTATTGACAGACGAACGTCGAGATCACCCTCACTACAGTGGGCATCCCTATGCTCGAAGAAGAAGGGGTCTACACCCAATCCTCTCTTTAGCTCAACACAAAGAATCGATTTTAAGGAGATGAGATTTGAAAATGGATGGGAAACGTCTTTGTATTGAAAGACGAGTGTCGGAACCACCCTCACTACAGTGGGCATCCCAACACTCGGAGAGGAAGAAAGTCTACACTTAATCCCCTCTTTTTAATTCAATACAAAGATAAGTCGATTTTGAAAATTGTTTGACAAAGTTTGGAATCGAGTCGGGACAGGTGACGAAGAGAGAAAATAGGTGGTCTCAGATCCAACATTACTCATCAATAATTTGACTGGTAATGAATTACGGAGGTCTCGTCATCGACCAGAACAGAATGAAGGGACAAAATGCCCAATAACAAAACGCGAAATAATTCAACTTCTAAAATATAAAAAAAAAGACTAAATATAAACTCTAATATAAATAGGATAGAAATCTAAAGGAAATTGAATATAATATATAACTCTAAAGGTTAATTAAAATATATTAAAATTCAAAAAAAAAACTAATGTATATTTACTAAACATAAAATATGTATGGATATACAAACAAACAAAAACCGTTAGAGAAAAAAACATATAAATTAATTAAAACAAAAATTTAACAAACTGTTTTTTTTTTTTTAAAAAAGTACATTAATAAATAGTACATGTTATAAATCCTAAAATAATTTACATAAACATTAAAGAAAAATAAGAAATATGGGGGTCTGAAGGAAATGAAAACGGAGGGGTGTTGATCCTAATGGGCCTCACGGTTTGATCCAGCCCCAAATCGAGATCGGGAAAAAAAAAACAAGAAAAAACCCCTTCTTCTTCCACAATGGTTCACTGTCAAAATCCCTCTCTGCGTTTGACTACCTCCAAACAAAACCAGAAAAAATCCAAAACAACAATACTATCACATCTCTCTGCTCACTAAAATCTCTTTCTCACTCAAAAAGTCCCAACGTTATAGCCTCCGATTGCAAACAATCCTCCTTCCGGAACCCTATTCCAAATCAATCCACAAACCCTAACTCTAAACCCCTCAATCTTATGCGGAAATCACGCAGCAGGCGAACAATCATCAAGCGTTATAGACAAATCATCGAGACGGCGTAAGGATATCAAGAAGCGAAAAAAAAACAAGTTTAAAGGCGATGAAGACTTTACCGGCTTGGTTCAATGATGACGGTGAGTGATTTCTTCTCTCTGCTTCGAGTCTCTTATTCCTTTTCTCTTCCCTTCGAAACTAGCGTGTTCTGGTCTAGCTCAGAGTAAGCTCAGGTTCTAATGTTGAACCTGAGTAACTCTTGAAGTTTTTGAGCTCTAGTGATTAATGGGGTTGGGGGTCGATTTTGACAGAATTTCTTTAGGTTTTTTCTTCTGTTCTAGCTTTGTTTGGTTTTTGCAATTTGTGTTTGTAACTGTTGGTTATGGTTAACAGGTTATGGGTGTTGTCGGCGGTAAACAGTGGTGATTATGGTTGTCATATGTTGGCTGTTGGAAGATTGAAGAAGTTTGTGAAGTTTGTTGTTCACGATGGTTGTTTGGAGAAGGTTGTAAGAAGGAAAAGGTAGCAAAAGAGTGTTTGTTTATGGACTCAAGGTTGAGGCTGAGGAACAAGGGCACAGTGACTCCATATTCTTAATGAGACCATCAACACTTTGAGTTTTTTTTTCCTTTTCTGTTCATCCTCCTCTTTTTTACTTTGAGAGAGTTTTCTTCTATTTTATTATTGTGTGTTACTCTCCTTGACAGGCTGTAATGGTCCTGTTATTTTGTACATCTTGACAGGTTGTTGTCTTGTTGTAGCAGTGCCTGTCTGGTGTGGGTTTGGTGCAGCAGGCTGTGGTTGAGTGTAGCAGGATGGTTTGTTGGTCTGT